>CAIGRL010007893.1:0-14159 GCA_903798325.1 Fraxinus xanthoxyloides | reverse complement strand
TAATTCTTTAATTTTAATTTTTTTAAATGAAAAATGTAAAATTACATATTTACCCTTCAGAAATTGGTCAAAAATTGATCAAATATTTAATTACTGGTTAACTAATGGTTCCGTTAATTTGAACTCAGGGTGCGAATTGTTTAAAAATTTAGTACCGTGGTGGCACAAATGAAAAGTTAGGACAAAGTTTACAAAAAAAAAAAAAAAGTGAAAGATTTAATATCGTAACTTCAATTTTCCCTTTTATTTATGTGCCTTATTCATTAATTTTAAGTCATGCTTTTGAGTCTCTTTTCAAGTGCGAAGTCTATAAATGAAGTACATGGACTAAAGAAACTGTAAACTTACACTGCTTTCAAATATCTTTCCTTGACATCCTTGTAACCATTTGTGTATATCATCAATGTGCTCAAGTATATGATCTTCAAATCTTCCATGCAGTTGTACTTCCGATGTGGTTGTCACACAAAAACAATCTATGTTGGATACAAAATATTTCCATAAGAAGCACAGCAAGCTACACTTAACTGACAATCAGAAAGTGTCTCAAAACAAGATATTCAAGAAAACTACATGAGCTTGACCTCGAAAACAGTTGAAGCTGAACAAAAAAGAAACACCTTATTTTTCTTTGTTTCTTAGCAACAAAAGCAAACAATAATAATCTAAGCTTTTAGGAACAAATAACAAAAATTAATAATCTAAGCAATGATAGTCTCGACAACAAAAAACTGATAATCCATACGAAGTTTTACTCTCCTTGTTTTTTGCCAGTCATGTTTTCTTTCTCAATTTTTTGGAATTTTCACGAGTTCAAATTTCACTATATCCAATTGAGCGAAAATGAGAGGGAAAAAACATTGCTCCCATTTTCTTTTATTTTTTTTTTCCCCCCCACCATATCTAATTAGAGCCTTGCAACAAGAAGCAAATAAATCCATTCATCCATCAAAGGCCTAGGCCAAAGACCGACCAATAAACTATAACAAATAGCAGCTTCCGCAATAGAAAAGACAAATGGGTGTCTTTTTCCCTGGTTGAGACGAACGAAAATAAAGGTATGTTCGTGGTGAAATATCACCTAGCAGATTAATGGGCATCCCCGGCACTCTTTATTTCATGCAAAATTTCCGAGCCTCCCTTAGTTCTTGAAACATTATCGTGTATACCATTTATTCAGAAGTTCAAGGAGGAGAACTGCAGCAGAATCCTTGGCTTTCTTGACGCTTGGCATAGGCTCTCCAATACATTCATCAGTCCATCCTCTATCAGAAGTATTAACGCGCACAGCAAATGTAAATCTTTTTGCATGTGCAGGACCACCTTCTTGTACACATCTAAAAGTGAAAAATACTAAATTAATGCAGAGAACATCAAACGACAAGACGACTTCCTTTTATGCATAAATTTTAACTTAAAAAAGACGAAATCTAATTACCTGTATAGTGGCATTGGCCAATTTCTCCGCAAGCATATATCATTCAAGGTCTGCCTGGTAAAGGTTTGGCTGCCATTCTTCTTCTTTTTCTCATCATCTTCTTCACCTTTTTCCTTGGCTTCGGCTGTCTCCTTCTCTTTCAAAGCAACAAGAGCATTCCTAGCAGCCAGTTTTTGTGCCATTTTCTTCTGGGGATTCTGGGCAATCCCAACCTGGACACCATCAACATATACTTCTACAGTTGCCATATTCCCACTTCGTGTAGCCTTGTACTCCAGACCTTCAGCTTGTTGCTGACATCGTTCTTGCAATTCTCGAACAGGGTGCATAGGGAGTGTCTCCGGGGTAACCATAGGATTCAGCAATGGCTGGAAAACCTGGAAATATACAAAAACAAGAGAATTTTCACTTCTAGCTTCCCATCCATCCCCAGAAAACTATAAATAACCATCGAAATCACCAAAACACTAATTTTGATATGTCACTAACCTTCCATACAACTGCAGTGTTGCATCCACTGTCAAGGAAGATGGCCCCAGCAATTGATTCTACAATATCACCAAGAACTTTGGGAGCTTTGCAATCCCCCAGACCAAAAGAGTTGAATCCAGGTTTTAAAAGTTCATTCTGAACTTCTTTGACAAAATCCCGAATCTGATAATTAAGGAAACCAGAGTCTCATTACATGATTTTTACAAAAACAGTCAATATAATACAAACAAGCCAATTAATAAACAAAATGTAATATACCTGTTTTTCAAGGGCAGTTGATCCATGCCGGAGATGTACATGGAGGGTATGTTTAACAGCCACACGTGCAAAGTTCTCATTATTAACAGCAGCAGCTCGCAAGTCAGTCAAGCGTCCCGGAGGCAGTTCTGTGTATGTGAAGAACAAGTACCTCGTGATGAGATGGTCTAAAACTGCATCACCAACAAATTCCAGGCGTTGATAACAAGACACTCCAGAAGAAGGACGTGATGCATGAGTTATAGCTTCCACCAACAAGCCGGGATCATTGAACTTGATGTTCAAGGAACCTTGTAATGCATCAAAGTCAACAGTCCTAAGTATATTTTCGGGGACATTGCTGGGCTTAATTGAGAACTCTATCTCTTTCATATCAAAATCTATCTCAATCCCAATCCATTTCATGAGGTGGTTCGCAGCATTCTTTCCACCTTCAACATAATACACACCTATTAGAGCTTCCACGACATCTGCCAGCGTTTTGCTTGAGAGTACTCGATATGAACTTGAGTCACTCTCAAGTTCACCGTCTTCCATTTCATCTTCTTCATATCCATCACCATTGCGGGTCTTCCCACCTGCACCTTCATGGGGACCAATTTCCTGTTCAAATAATGAGGATCCTGCTTCCTTGGTGTCCTCATCAAAGACAGGTAGCACCCCAGGAGCGGCCCATCGAGATGGAGCAAATCGATCTGCTTGGATGTATGACTGAAGTCCCTTGTTCAATGCATATTGATAGAGAACCATGTTGCTCACCATTTGTTGTCTCATCCGAGTGAGCTGGCCTTCATGTTTCTGCGGATATTTCAGAAAAAGAAATCGACTAACGACCCATTTTAAATAAGCATCTCCTAAAAGTTCTGCTCTTTCATAGCAGAAAGTCTCTTGGCAAGAAGCTGCAGTCAAGGCTTCCAAAATCTGAAAACAAAAAGGTTCACATAAAAGCTACCATAATTTAATAAATTTTCAAAAGTACTACACAGGATTTGATAATACCTTGGAGGCAGGAACAGGATAATTAATGATATCCTTAAGTTGTACAGCAAGCAACATGCTTTCTACCCTACGCATAATTGACGGCAATCTTTGAGCACCCCTAACTAGTGATCCAGGAAGTGGATGTACAAAACAGAGTTCAGGAGGGAGAAAAACGTAGTATGTTTTCTCAGGTGTGTCCTCAGCTTCACCTTCTTGACCTATAGAGTAGAAATTTCAACTATTAGTCCAACAGTACAACAAAATGATCTAGCTCACCAAGATAGAGGAAAAAGATGCAAATAACATGCCTTCTGAATGTTCAAACCGTGGTGACAAAAGATTCTTGCAATATGAAACACCACGGGCTCTTATTAGAGGTTGCTGTTTATAGATCAGTTCAACACCATACCTACATTTAATTCAGACAGCAAGTCAAATGCACCATTTTTGTTAGTAATGATCTATAGCTTTCCCAATATTTGATGACTTATAAACAGTTGCAAGTGAGAAACTCTAAAACATATTAATGGCTTTATAAGCCACCTTATTAACTCTGCAAGACATTTAATACTCTCCACAAGGTTTCTTCTCTTTCAACCCTTCTGGCAACGACACCCCCACCCCACAACAAAAAACGATAATAACAGTAAGTGTAATGACTAGAAAAATAAACAAACAAAACGACATAAATAGAAGGATTTATACAAATAGCAAAGGAATAAAAAAAGGAAGACAAGAAATTTGAAGCAGCAATAAGACACATACTTCTGTTTATAGTAATCTGCATACGAACTGTACTCTAAAGGACCAAGGTATCCTTCTTTCCTTGGGAATGAATTCTCCGCAGTCATATCAAATCTTACAGAATCAACATAAAACCTCTTTCCAGAATGAGCTGCAGTCACAATTCTTCCTACCAGGTCTTGTGTACAAATATAGGAATCAGCCATCATCAATTTGTCTTTGCTTAAAACATCCAGTTGATGGGGCAATTCAATCACATCCCGATTAGGAGCCAATCCAGATGCTTTCACCACGTCAAACTGTGCAACAGCTCCTCTAATGCCATAGGTAGGATGGTATTTCTGTTCAAAGGCCATGCCATGACGTAATTTTCCAAATCCATATTCCCGTCGGTCTCCCCCTAGCGTCCTCTCATTAGTACCAAGATGAACATCTGGCCTAGCTCTTTGCAGGGGATTGCTCCATGCATCTGTTTTAGTTACTTCTCCAATCAGATCCCAATCAATATTATTTATAGGGTCTGCAGATTCGTTCCCATTCACGGCAACAAATAAATACGCCTTTGCAGTATCCCACGGAGTGGTGTATGGTTCAACATCCACGTCCAATACAATGCTCATAAGTCGTACATGAAATCTCTTTAGTAATGCCAGCTGAACATAAATGAAAATCAATGTTAATTACAGAGCCATTCAACACTAAACTAAAAGAATAGTTTAAAACAAATTAATAAGGGAAGAATCAATGTACCTGAGACTCTCTAATTTCTATTGGCCCTCTAAAATCAAGGGATGCTTTTGTTATCACAGCTCGAGCAATGAATAATTCCATCGACATCGATAATACCTATTCAGAAATGGATATTATATAAAGAACACAATTTCCATTTATGTAAAGCTAATATAGAAAGTAAAGCACCTCTGCATCCAGCTCACAGCCAAACAACACTGCAAACTCAGAAACTTGATTTAAGAGGGGGTCTTTTAAGAAGCCAATGTTTTCGCATTTGAACGCATACATGTAAAGATGAAACAAGTTGGGGTCCTCACAACCATCTTTGGCGGATAAAATCCATTCTCCCTGTTGAGCCAAGATAAATAGAATACAAATATAACAATATCCTTCTAAGAGAGGTAATATATGCCTAAGGGATAAGAAAGAAGTTATTGCTCGAAAACCATTTCATTTCTCAAGCATAATGCACCATTCTTTATTTTCAATTGCACAAGAATCAAGCACAAATGTGAAGACTTTTCTATTGCTCCTTTTCAGGGGTGGGCACAGGACTTCAAACTTAGGGGGGCACAATCGAACTTGTAAAGAAGTTGAGATAAATTTTACTATAAAAAATTTACGTCCAAAAAAAAATCATACCCCATGTAATTTTGCATCCGAAAATTTACATGAAATATGATTTTTTTGGATATAAAATTTCGAAGATTTTTGATGTCNGCCTAAGGGATAAGAAAGAAGTTATTGCTCGAAAACCATTTCATTTCTCAAGCATAATGCACCATTCTTTATTTTCAATTGCACAAGAATCAAGCACAAATGTGAAGACTTTTCTATTGCTCCTTTTCAGGGGTGGGCACAGGACTTCAAACTTAGGGGGGCACAATCGAACTTGTAAAGAAGTTGAGATAAATTTTACTATAAAAAATTTACGTCCAAAAAAAAATCATACCCCATGTAATTTTGCATCCGAAAATTTACATGAAATATGATTTTTTTGGATATAAAATTTCGAAGATTTTTGATGTCATATTCCATATAAAATTTCCTAATAAAATGATGAAAATTACATTAAGAATGATGGATAAAAAAACAGATACTAGCTTCATGAAGAAGCTACTAAATTTATGTCACAAAGGTATGACATTTAAAAGCTTCAATATCTAGTAGGGCTGGACAAAACTTCCGAACCGAACCCGACCCAAACCGGACCAAGCGATTCTTTATAAGTTAAATACCCGAACGAGTATTTGAATCGAAAACCGATGGATTTAGGTCGGTTCTAGCCTAAGAACCGAATCTAAATAATTTTTTTAATTTTTTATGTTGAATTAATTAAATTGTTTTAATTTTTCCAACACAAATTAATTAAACAAACCAAGTTCAGCTAAATTAATTTTTTGTTAGTCCAACAATTGGGCCTTATCCTTATCCTTCCCTTTTCCATTCCAATTTCATTAGGTAAGCAGTACGTCTACTCCCGTATAAACCCAAATCATTTGATAATTTTAAAATCTACCTCCTATTCCCAAATTACTTTTGAAGCTCCTTCATTTCACCGTTTGCGATAGCTACTGATTAGATCTCTGAGTGCAGTATAAACATTAAAATGGAATTTGAAGATCTCTTAGTGTAGTATAATTACTAAATAGCTTGTTATTTATACGTTTTTAATTTGGGCTAAGTTAATTTGTAAAAATTACGAATGAACACGTGATTAGTTGTATTTATGTAGTGTTGCTTTAAATATTAAAAAATTAATTATGGTACGGAACCGAACAGAATCGAACCCGAACGATTTCATAATTATATTTGAACCCGACGGTTCCACTTATTAAATACCCGAAAATTTGGGTTGGTTCGGTTTTGAAGAGAACGGAACCGAACCGACCCATGTCCAACCCCAACGTCTAGAATACTGAAGTGAAAGTTACATAAAATCTTCATTAGTAAACGAACTACCCGGGTAAAAAAACTGAAGGAAATATTTTCCATAATGTAATCAGATCCAAGAAATTTAAAGATGGGATGATATTCAAATTCTGTCAAAGAAATTGGGAATCTCCCCAGAGGCAATTGTGGTTCAACTTCCTTTCCTAAAATCCTCTTTAATGTTTCCCTTCACCTTTTGTGCCTCATGGTTAATTTTAAAGAAAAGGACTATCAATACCATAAATATGTAAGCCTTTATACATGTACACACTCATGTAAGCATGAATTTTTATGTGCTAATGTGAATGTCAGCATGTGAGCACAAACATCTGTGAACTTCGTAAGATACATAAGTTCATGATAATAAGTTCCTATCACCAACATAAGAGTATAAATCGTCTAGGTACCTAAAAGGCGGTGTACCTAAATGTATTAGATGAATGCAAAGAAAAAACCAACTTGAAAAACATTACCTCAATTATTAAAATTAATTGACAACTGCAAAGTCAATCATCAAAACTGAGAACACAGATTTATCTTTCGATGGATCAAATCTAGTATGCCACATAGAGCAGTTAAAATGAGATGATGAAAGAACAAACCCGAAGGATGTCAGCTACACCTTCCGGATAAAACTCTCTATGCCTAGCAGTTCCTGGAAGTGGATCTCCATCATCATTTTGTTCAACTTCCTCGGCGTCTACCCCTGTTCCCTTGTCTGGCAATAGCATGTCGGTAAATGCTCCCATCTCATGGAGCTTCTTGCAAGCAGCTAAACAAACAGCCTGCAAATTGCATAACCTATCCATATGATAATCTCAAGTCATACTAGAGAAAACTAACAAGGATTTTAGAACGTAGCATGCCTGTTGTGCTAGACGCATCGACCTGCATGAAGGACCTTCCAGTTTCTCAAATGGTGCATTACAGGGAAGTTGAAGCTTGCATGAATATTCAGTGGGGCCTCCGGATTTGTCATGACGCTCCATAATAAACTCTGGACGAAGAATTGAATACCTGCATATAAGTGAAGATGATTTTAAGGCCAAAAACTACATTGTATTGACCACTGTAAAGGAAGATTTGGAAAGAGAGATGCCTGTCACTGGGCAGTTGGGAGCAGTAGAAGTGGATAAGTCCAACGGCAGAATTTAAGCTCACGACAGCACCAGTTGACTGCACCTGGTACACTGTACCAGCTGCAGCCTCTCCAGAATTTATATTTGGGGTGTCCTTCAAATGACTAATATCAGTCCTCTCGATGGCTTCCTTCCGCAAGGTTTCTTCACTATTTCTAGCATTCTTCAAAAATGCCTCATGCGATAAATTTTCTCTACATCAAGTTATATTAAAGTACGCCATATTAGTTCTCTTTTCGCAAGAAGGCAGGAAGTTCGAAGATGTAATGGCCCAGGATTACCTCTCAACCATCAAGATGTAATCGGATCCAGGCTTTCTGGCACGACCTCTAGACTGGATATAAGCCAAAACAGTTTTGGCAAGGTCGAAACGAATAACAACATTGCATTGCCGAATATCAAGACCCTCCTCAGCAACACTAGTGGCAACTAGGACAGTCACCTAAACCAGATGTAATCACCAATGAAAAAAACGAGAATTACAAGCTACAGATATCTAAAAGTACTGGTTTGGAATCTAGACATACACGGCCGTCACGGAATCTGGCAATAGTATCTTGCATCTGGTATGCTCGCATTTCTTGACTGTTGTTATGCCCAATCAAACTTGCAGACTTAACAAAACTTAGGGAAGGAAGTTCCGCAAAAACCTGCAAGTACATAGAGCACATTAAAGGTCATAGCGAGACAATAGCTAGCAAAAGAATAAACCATAACTCACACAATCTCATTTTTGTTAAACAATTGACCTTTGGAAGAACTAAGGCAGCCACAACACGTTCAACAAAGATTATTGCACGAAAATCCTCCATATGCTCATATCTCAGAAGTATTTTAATCAACGACTGCACCTTTGGTGTCACTTTTCCATCAGCAACAGCAGCTCCAATGATCGCATCAACATGCTCCCCACCAGAGACAACTATATCAGACAACAATAAGCTAATTTAACATTTAACAAATATTCCATTATCAAGGACCGGGCTATCAACAGTTGACCTATACAAAATCTGAGCAAATGCACAATGCTGGCAAGTTAGTATCCTAACATAATACTCCTTACATATGTTTCTATATCGTTTAAAAATATCTCAGCTTCCCTGAAGGTTGAGAATGTTAGAAATTATGAATTGTAGGTAATTAACTTATCTAACTATAACAAAGTAGAATACCCTATTTATAAGGTTACAACTAGCTCTAAAAAGAAATGTTATGTGATAATCGCACAATCAATTATTAAGGAAAATAATCTAACACAATTGGGAAAAAAATCACATAGAATAATATATAATATTTCTATATTTTCATCTTCCCCTCAAACTCAATATGATGCTGTAGAAACCAATTTAGTTTGAAAATCAAATTGAGCCAAGCAAGTTGTCCTTCCCAAGACTCAAATGATACTTCAGAATTGCATTTACCATGCATGCCATCCAAGCCAACCAAAAGACTAGACTTTCATGCGGAACCAAGACTTGATGTGCATATCACACAAGCAGAAAAAACAAGGTCAAAATCAAACCTCAAGCAGTTTTTTACACCTAAACTTGCCAAGGATAGACCTTGTTAAAAATAGTACTGAAAAAATCTATGGGGGTTCACAAGCAATCATCCCAAAGATAAAGACAAAGACTGGCCTAATGAAAACCGCGGCAAGGCACACAAGGAAGCTAAGAAAATGTGATGGACAAAAAATTTGATGGAAAATAACAGGATTTTCTTCCCAATTGTTCTTGCGCCAACAAATTTGAATTTATCCAACAAAAGCATCGGGAACATTTTCTGATAGAAGCTATAACTTATTGGATCCAAATCAGGATTGAACCAAGAAGAATTGCCAAAAAGGATTCAAACTCCAATTCAAGTGGCAATCCAAATTAGCCGATTTAAGTAGTATTGCAAAGAACCCAACTCAAGAAGCAAGCCAAATAAGCCTGTCGTATATGTCGGGGTGGAGCAATAACCACAGTAAATCCGACAAGGCAGGAATCAACCAGAAGAAGAAGGTGCAGAACAAACATAAATGCAGAGCTACAAATAACCGCAACTGAAGGCAGTCAGTCGTCTCCTTCAAACAACACAGCCGTGGCAATTAAGAGAACTACTGACTTGCTTAGGAATTTTGTTGCAAGTCCTGAAATGTAATTTATGCACTCCTAAACTTGGAATTTCTGCCTCCACTATGACATACTATCTAGTGATTTCTTGGTATGCGAGTGAATTTGTGAATGGAAGAATAAGAAGCTGGTGAAAATATAATATTGCTATGCCCTAAAGATGGACAACTTGTCGCGATCAGCAGAAGACAAATCCGCAACAGTGATAATAAGCCGGACGAGCCCATTGAAAAAAAAAAAAAGGGTTTGGCAAGACAAAGTCTAAAAGAAACAAAATTTGGGAAGACAAGCATAACTAAAAGAAATGGATAAAAAACTCCATCGAACAAGGGGCAGAAATGAGAGATATAGAGAATGTTTGGTGTGGATTAAAATCAGATTTTTAAAAAGATTGTGATAGAAGTTTTTGAAATGTGTGGTTGAAAAGATGTGGGGCCAAGAAAGATGTGATTGATATCGATTGTTTGACTTTGACTTAAATTAAATTCAAATTTTAATCTGGTTCAAATAGACCCATGGAGAGAGAGATTGAAATCTAGTGTAAAGGCAAAAGGGTAAAATGTTTTACCTAAAAAGGGATGTATCTGTAACTTTTAAAAAAAGAAATGGTTGGTGATGTTATTGCAACAGAGATGTCTTGGGAAGTGTCCATATAATTTGCAATAAAATATATATTTGGTATGCAGGCCTCAGCTTACAATTTCTTATGGTAGCACTAAAATCGTTGTTGAATCATGCTTCAGCTCTTGAATTTTAGGGAACCTAATATGTCTGAATTATCAAAATGCCTGGGTTTCCTTTAAGGAAAATAATCCCCTAAACAAGTCCCCTAACTAAAAATTAGTCATGGTCATAAAAAATCATGGATTTAGAAAAATAAAAAGGAAAAGAACATCCTAACAGCAAGAAAATAGATATATTCAAAAGTAACGTCTTTACTTGATTAACCAAAACCAAATGGCATTCTAACAATTCAACTTTAGTAGCATTAGGAGGATCTAGTCAGCATGTCTTCTAATGCATAGTTTAAATAATAAATACGATGGAAAGTATTTACCATGACTGTTAGTAAGCTCCCCTTCCTCTAGCTCCTCAGTCCCATTCCCAGCACCACGACCAATGTCGGCAACGCTTGTAGTTTCTTCTGAAATGGCTCCCTCAGATAAATGGCATTGCAAGAGCGAGACAACTTTATGCAGGTACGATTCTTGAAACTTGACATCAAGTTGGTAGTTAGCCCTTTCATCATTTTGCAACGCAGTTAAAAATGCTTGTGCAACCTGCAAAAGAAAACAGGCTTTGAGGAAATATAGTACACAGTTTTGACTTGCTTACAATGTGACTAACTCCCCATATCAGGAATAGAATGCCTTCGTTTTAACTTTCACTGTGTTGAAAAAATGGTTTCACTTTCTAAAAAATTGACACTCGTTAAACCTATCTTCCTCAAACCATCCTTCAGTAAAATAAAATCTTTCTTCAAATACATTAGTAAAGCATCCCCACCCCCAAGCCCTCAGAACCAAAAGTAGAACCCAACCAGATCCCACCTTGACCGCCAACCCATTTTCAGTAGAATTATGATAGCCGTACCAAAGACCTCCAAAATGAAAAGGCCCAGAGTGTACCAATATCCAAATTCCAAAGACATCATGGCTACCACCTCAAGGGGGATGCAGAGATGGGGGGAGATGGTAATAAATATACTGATTTAACTAAACAGGGAAATTGGAAAAAAATTGCTGTTGAAGGTTTCTCCAAATCATTTAGCCAGATCAAACCAGGACATTCACTCCCAAGTTGACAAGTACATGAAATCCACAAGTCATCACCTTATAAGCACACCACTGTCCCAGTTCACCAAGTGCATAGTTGATAGCCCTCAATTTTTGAATTAAATTTGCAGCACCGTCACTTTCTGTACGTTCAGACACACCATAAACTTGGCGCATCTCTTCCTTAGCACCAGCATCTCTTGCTCCCATAAATTGCCATTTACTTTTTCTGGAGCTTGACCGAGCTGCCTCTTCAACGGCCTGCTCCAATTGTTTTATTTGTTGATGGAGGGACCATAAACTAGCAGCTTTGTCATACTCCACCACTATTTCTGAGGGCATCGGTACATGTTTCTCCAACTCCTTACGGTCCTTTATAGTACAAACTATGGAATCTAGTTTACTTTCCAAATTACGAATTTTTACGGCACAATCCACTTGGCTAGAAACGCCTGCATTATGCATAGGAAACAACAGTTATTTGAAAGGTATACAGGACGAGAAAAGAACAAGCCCTTGTTTAGCTTGGATTAAAATCAGATTTTTAGTAAATTTTGATAAAAGTTGATGAAATGTATGGTTTAAAAGTTGATAAAAGTTGTGGGTCCTATAAAATGTATGATTTAAAATGAGTGAGAGAAAAAAAGAGTTTTAAGAAATGGAGACCAAACAGAGGCTAAAACTAAATCAATATATTTATTCATAAAGACTTGGCAAAAAAGATATTGCCTCCAAGAAACCCATTAGCTTACAAAACAATTTAAGCATATGTTTAGCCTCCATTTTTTCCGAAACTTATTTTTAAGCATATATTCTCCCATAAAATAATTTTACACGTAACCCAAAATTTTTCCTTATTTTTAAACCACAAGTTCTTCAAAAAAATCACTATTCAAAACCACATTTTCTCAAAAAAAATGGGGCTCAAGCAAGGGACAAATTACTGCATATGGGACAAATCACAAAAGTACCCTTCAAGTTAACAGGAGATGCAGTCATGCCAAAAACTGAAGGTCTTTTCTCCCTCGGTGTTGTGTGATAGAACTCAGACATGACCAAAGAATATGGATGTTTCTTCACAGCATGGTGACATTCATCCAATACAAGAAGAGTGATGGCATCCATTCTTACTATGCTGTGTCTAAGTATGTTTAAAAGAATTTGAGCCGTCATCACTAAAACCTGTGTGTAGAAGCAACAGAAGTGAGTAAAATTAAAAATGACTGACAATTTTGCAAATTAAATTCCAGCACTTGAGTAGATAAACTTTAAAAGTGCAGCTTTCATTTTCTGCCAAGTCCTAAAATCCACTAAATTGCATGTTCAAACATATTTTACTGCTAAGTCTTAAAATCCACTAAAATGATAGTTCACATGAGTTAAAAAAACTCACTTGGTCACTGTTTCTTTAGGTCGGTTTCAATTTAGTCACTCAAATTTAATTTGTTCTATTGAAATGGAAATATTTAATCCGTAAAAATTAAAACACTACACGTATTTACAACATATATTAATTATATGCTAATTTCATTTATTCTTATTAATTTGTTGAAGAATGTGACAAGTCGAAAAGTCCATAAAGTAATTTATTTCTCTCTCATCCTCATTTCAAAGGAGAACAGCCGAAACAGTCATAAATTACGTATTTGCCTCTCCCCTGTTCATCATTTTCATCTTCACCAGAAGTAATGGGAGTTACAGCCTTACATTTGCAGCACTACTCCTTTGCTGTTGAAGGAGCCGCATGAATAAAGGTTAAGCAAAGGCCTCGTCTATGCAAAAGTGATTTTCAAAGAGAATTGTGTTTCATCCATTTCTCCAATTTGTCCATTTTTGTTCGCTTTTCAAAAATTTGTTCGCTGTTTATTCGTATTTTTGATGAAAGAAGTGAACCGATCAAACTGGTAATGCGTATCCGGGGTTAACCCAAGGCCAGTCGGCCGGGTTCTAGACCATTTTTATTGTAAAAGACTTCTTAATCTTAACCGGCCCGATTTTCCCAGTAGAACCAGCCAATCCAGTTTTCATAACATTGATTTAAGCAGAATCCCCTGCCTGATGGAAAATTTTGCCAAAACTGCATTCCTATCCTCTAGAACTAGCTTTTTATCAACTTTTAAGTGCATGTTGAGTGATACCAATGCTCAATTATATAAGTACAGAAAAAAAAATCAAATTCTTGGTTCAAATAACACATTTCAGCTGCAAGAACCTATGATACTACAGTACTATTCGATAAGATCTAATAAAACCATGATTGCATCTGTATGTCAGAACATGAGTTCATTAGGAGACGTGACGTATCAATTTCCTTGATTCCTGTATTTGGGTAGAGATACTCAAGCCTTGAAACGGGAATACGGTAGATTCATAACTTATCATATAACCAAGAATCTCTTAACCAAGGTCGTTTCTGTTTTCACATTCACACATAGAGTGTGTTTGATGGATATTATTTTGAAAGAATGTATTTTGGAATAGTAAATTGATGGAGAATGTGTGGTTAAAAAAGAAGGAAAGATTATTGATGTGATGGAAAATATTATTTTAT
>CAIGRL010007856.1:0-13330 GCA_903798325.1 Fraxinus xanthoxyloides | reverse complement strand
AAGGTGAGGTGAGGATGTGGGAATTCTTGGACGAGTGACAGTGGGTATCTTCAATACAAAATTTTCTATCTAAGCTCCCTATCTTTATATTTACGCGTAACTTCAACGCATATTTATGCTTTACGGACGATAATAATAAACTACAATCAAAGTGAATTCTCAATTTTTTGTAAGAAATACATAATTTTTTTCCCCTTTTCTTTTTAAATACCAAAAAGATAATCTTCACGAATATTAATTTATTACGTTTCAATATGTCAAATAGCATAGCACTAATTCCATGTGACAACATGATTTATTTTTTCAATAAAATAACTTAGTTATATTTCTTTCTACGCGAGGTATTAGGAATATTATTTTTCGTTAATTCTTTTCTTACTGTAATTAGAAAGTTAGTTNCTTGGACGAGTGACAGTGGGTATCTTCAATACAAAATTTTCTATCTAAGCTCCCTATCTTTATATTTACGCGTAACTTCAACGCATATTTATGCTTTACGGACGATAATAATAAACTACAATCAAAGTGAATTCTCAATTTTTTGTAAGAAATACATAATTTTTTTCCCCTTTTCTTTTTAAATACCAAAAAGATAATCTTCACGAATATTAATTTATTACGTTTCAATATGTCAAATAGCATAGCACTAATTCCATGTGACAACATGATTTATTTTTTCAATAAAATAACTTAGTTATATTTCTTTCTACGCGAGGTATTAGGAATATTATTTTTCGTTAATTCTTTTCTTACTGTAATTAGAAAGTTAGTTAGTTTCTTCTTTCCTTTTCGGCTGGTAATTAGGTATGCTAGCTGTTTTTTTTTCCCGCCTAATTTTGTTTCACGCCTATTTAATCTGTTGACTGCTGTATTGTTTTCTCAAGTCATAGAAATAACTTCCCCCCAAAAATTGTTTTCCTCTCAGTTTCAATATGGCATCAGAGCGATTGCTGCTCAACTTTGAATTTCGAAATTATTGAAAGTTTCCTTTCATTTCTGCTGATATGGATCCAGAAAACAATCAAATCAATATTGATGTGCAACCATCTGGGAGCAAATATGCCATCGATGAAACATACTGTCCTTTTTTTACACCATTCAGATAATCCTGGATTGGTACTAGTATCACAGTTACTTACCGGAGAGAACTATCCATCATGGAGTTGTGCGATGACAATCATACTTTCAGTGAAGAATAAGATCTCTTTTATTGATGGATCTATGGAAAAACCTGATGGATTCCAGAATTGGTCAATTCGTGGATTAGAAATAACAATATTGTTATGTCGTTGATATTGAACTCAGTCTCGAAGGAGATTTTAGCCAGCATCATCTATGCTTCTACAGCTCATGAGATCTGGAATGATCTCAAAGAAAGGTTTCAACAAAGCAATGGACCTCAGATTTTTCAACTGAGAAAGGAGCTCATGAACTTAACTCAGGATCAAACTTCAATCAGTGTCTATTTCACGAAATTGAAGACTATATGGGAAGAGTTAATCAATTTTAGACCTAGTTGCAATTGTGGAAAATGCACACAGTGGAGGAGTTAAGGAGATGAACAAATATCATCAGATGGAATATATCATGTCTTTTCTTATGGGGTTGAATGAATCCTTCTCTCAAGTTAGGGGATAAATCCTTCTTATGGATCCTATGCCACCAGTTAATAAGATGTTTGCACTTATGGGGCAAGAAGAGAATCTGAGAAAAATAAACGCCCAAAGTTTAGAAAATCATAACAAATCAACTGGAGTTGCTGCAGCATTTTCTATCAGATTTGATACTGCTAAACCAATGATGAATCATAACTCTCGATATGAGGGATCTAGATTTGGGAATATGGCTAACTTCAAAAGGAAAGATAAGCCATATTGCACTCACTGTAAATTTCATGGACATTTTATTGATAAATGATACAAAGTACATGAATATCCTCCTGAATACAAACCAAGAGCCAGGGAAAACATTCAAGGTTACTCTTCAAATAATCATGTCAATCAAATGTCTATCAATCAACATCTCGATCATCAGCCTGCAGCAGAGGATTTTATACAAAATCTGAATACAAATCAGTACCAACAACTGATGAGCATGTTATCAAATTTGGCACAGAACTCTAGTACTAATTCAACTGCACTTGAGAAACATCAAGCTACCACATGTACTATAGGTATTTGTCACTCAATATCTGTTGATCATATTTTTGCCTCTAAAAAAATTTGGATAGTAGACTCGGGAGCTACTAAACATGTGTGTTGTAATGCTGAAGTATTTGTTATCATGAGATCAGTTGAAAATGCTAGCATTACTCTATCAAATCATACCAAGATAATTGTCAATCTATGGGATGAAATCAAGTTAAGTTCTAACCTGATGTTACATGATGTCTTATATGTGTCGCAATTCAAGTTTAATTTGCTATCAGTTAGTGCATTAGTTGTTGATTCCCAACTCACATTACAATTCTCTCAGGACCAGTTTCAAATTCTGGAGAATACTACCATGAGGATGATTGGCAAGGGTAATAGAGTTCAAGGATTGTATGTACTTGATACCGAATGTTTGATTCCGTTTCAAATAATTTTGTTGGCAATGTATCTGCCCGTATATGTCATAACAGACTTGACATTTGCCTTTTAAGAGATTAGATGCCCTAAGGAATCAATTTTCCTATAATGTTTCAAATTTGAATAGACAAATTCCATGTTACATTTGTCCCATGGCTAAACAGCGAAGGTTATCTTTTGAATCACAAAATAAGTTATTTGATAAGCCTTTTGATTTATTGCATTGTGACATATGGGGACCATACCGTGTAGCTTCACACACAGGGCAGAAATATTTTCTAACTTTGATAGATCACTGTTCAAGATTTACTTGGATTTATATGCTACGTCATAAATCTGATGCAGAAGCTGCAATAATTCGTTTCTTTAACATGGTCTCTACACAATTTGAGACCAAAATTAAGTGTTTTAGATTAGACAATGCACATGAATTATCTTGTAAAAAAAAATTTGCTAAGAAGGGAGTTGTACATTAGTTCAGCTGTGTTGAGAGACCACAGCAAAACTCCGATGTAGAAAGGAAACATCAGCACCTGTTGAATGTTGCTCGTGCTTTGTTCTTTCAATCAAGAATCCCTATCCGTCATTGGTTTGAATGTATCTTAACTGCTGCTTACCTCATCAATAGAACTCCTTCTCCCATTCTAAAACACAAAACTCCTTATAAAATTCTCCATGGTAAACCTGCTGATTACTTAAACTTTCGTGACTTTGGATGTTTGAGTTTTGCTTCTACCCTTACTGCACATAGGAATGAATTCCAACCTCGTGCAAGATTATGTGTATTTCTGGGTTATCCATCAGGAATCAAGGGGTTCAAATTACTTGATGTGGCTTCAAAATAGATTTTTGTCTCTAGAGATGTTATTTCTCACGAAGAAACATCTCTTTTTCATACCATAATTCATTTTGAACTAATGCTTGACCTTTTTCCTGATTTAGTGGTACCATCTTCCACTCTGCCTATACCTAGTGATCCTCCCATTAGACCAATTCATGATCGCGAGGAAACAAATACACAATAAGATGTCACCTCTTCTCTTTCTACTGAGACACATCACTCTAATGATGTTATCTTTTCTTCTGCCAATGAAACACATAGCCCTAAATCACCAAATCAGTTAGATTCTTACAGAACATCTGATATTGCTATTCGAAAATCTACCAGATCTTTAAGACCTCCTAAATATCTACATGACTATATTGTAATCTGATATCTCATGGTAATCAGTCTTCATCCCTTTCCTCTTACCACATTGCCAATTTTGTCTTATACCAAAATCTGTCAGACTCACACAAACATTTTACCCTGTCCATTTCCTCACATTTTGAACCACTGTTTTTTCATCAAGATGCCAAATTCTCTCAATGGTGTGAAGCCATGAAGCTTGAGTTAAAGGCCATGGAAGATAACCATACATGGTCAATTGTGAAACTACCACCTGGTAAACATACTGTGGGATGCAGGTAGATCTATAAGAACAAATTCAGATATGATGGTTCACTTGAAAGGCATAAGGCACGCCTAGTTGCAAAGGGGTACACCCAACAAGAAGGCTCGATTATTTTGATACTTTCTCACTTGTAGCAAGGGTAGTCACTGTCAAGTTGATGCTCACTCTTGCAGCTCACTTTGGATAGCATTTAATATAATTGGATGTGAATAATGCCTTTTTGAATGGAGATTTGTTTGAAGAGGTGTATATGAATCTCCCACTTGAATATGACTTGCTTAAGCCCACAATTAGGGGGAGAAATTAGTGTGCAGGCTACACAAATCCATATATGGCCTAAAGCTGGCCTCAAGACAATGGAATTCTAAGTTTACTCATTCTCTTGTAAAGTATGGTTTTACACAGTCAAAGGGAGATTATTCTCTTTTCACGAAGGGCCCAGGATTGAACTTTGTGGCTCTACTAGTATATGTAGACGATATAGTGATAACTGGTCCAAATATGGAGGTGATTAATTCCTTAAAAACTTTCTTACAAACTCAGTTCAAGCTCAAAGGCCTGGGGATATTAAAATATTTTTTAGATATTGAAGTGGCCAGATCATCTTCTGGAATTGTAATATCATAGAGACAGTATACTTTACAGTTGCTTGAAGATGCTAATTACCTAGATTGCAAACTAGTTAACAGCCCCATGGACTCTAAACTTGCTCTCAGTCAACATGAAGGAGACTTACTACCTGATGCCTCTCATTATAGGAGATTGATTGGAAAGCTTCTGTACCCAACCTTGTCTTGTCTTGATATAACTTTTGTTGTCCATAAATTGAGTCAGTGTGTTTCTCAACCAAGAATAACACATCTAAAAGCAATTCATCACTTGCTGAGATACCTAAAAGGACACCCTGGACAAGGGCTTTTGTTTCCATCGCAAATCAACTCAAATGCAGTCATCAACATTAGAGCTTTCTCAGATGTTGATTGGGGATCATGTGTTGATACTCGAAAATCCACCACTGGGTTTTGTATTTTTGTTGGCAGCTAAATGATTTCATGGAAATCCAAGAAGCAGCCAACTATATCTCGTTCTTCAGCAGAGGCGGAGTACAGAGCAAATACTTCAACTGTGAGTGAAATCATATGGATCAGATAGTTGTTGAATGATTTTCAAACTTGCACATCAGCCCCAGCTACACTCTATTGCGATAACCAGACCGCTATTCAGATTGCCACCAACCCTGTTTTTCCCGAAAGGACGAAACATATAGAGGTGCATTGCCACTTCATACCCCACAAGATCAATGCTGGTATTGTCAAGCTACTTCCAGTCCGTTCAAGACATCAACTAGTAGACCTCTTCACCAAGCCTTTACATCCTTCAAATCTGGTTCATTTGCTATCCAAGATGTGTGTAAAGAATATTTACGCATATCTTGAGGGGGAGCATTAGGAATATTATTTTTCGTTAATTCTTTTCTTACTGTAATTAGAAAGTTAGCTTCTTCTTTCCTTTTCCAGCTGGTAATTAGTTATGCTAGCTGTTATTTTTTTTCCCGCCTAATTTTGTTTCACGCCTATTTAATCCGTTGATTGTTGTATTGTTTTCTCAAGTAATAGAAATAATTTCCCTCCAAAAATTGTTCTTCCTCTCGGTTTCAATACGAGGGCACTTTTATGTAGTTCAAGTGTTTGCCGAAGAACTTTCTAGTTGAACTTAGTCACTCGAAGTAATGTATACAGTCCAATGTTGAATTCATGAAGTATAAAGTGATAATGTATTACAGTTTTTTTGGCGATCAACAAAAGACAAGTTTCTTTCGTCAATTTTCTCCTTTAATGGAATAAATGCCACTAGTTCTTTAAAATTATTATGTTCAATTTTACTAAAATAATGAAGTCAATATCACATTGAGAATGTCCGTGATTATAAGGGTTCATGGTTTCTGGATTCTATCTCATAACTTTTGGTTTATAGAATTAATTAGGGGAAATTTGAAGTTTAGTTTCACTCATTTCAAATTTCAGATTTTTTAAGATTTAAAATTTTAAATCACATATTTTTTTTAAAAAAAATTATTTATAAATAAATTAATTAAACATATATGTTATTAATTAAATATATTAAGGTCACAATTTCATATAATTTGGTCACAAATCACAAATTATTTTACGGTCACAATTCAAAAAAATTATAAGTCACAATTTGTTCATCTGTCACAAATGAAAAATTGAAACGTCACAAAAATATAGTGTATGATCATAAAAAATATTGTCAATGTTCACTGATTATATTATTGTAGATAATTTTGACAATAACAATTCAGTTGAACCTCGATCGTTGATTTCTAATGCCAACATCTTCAATGATATTTTCACATATCATTCGACAATGCTTCTAATTGTTAAAAGGGAAAATTGTTAGTTATCAACAAAAGATTTTTTTTTTTCTAATTTGTTTATTTTTCTCCAATAATATTATCGGCAATTATTATTTTTTACGGAATTTATGTCGATAAATGTTATTTTTATTATTTTAGTACTTTATTTGTATATGACAAATTCGTTGATAAATTAAATTTGTCATTTTTTTTTTTTTTTGCTTTTTTAGTATTACTAAATGAAAATCCAGTTGTTATCTTAAATTATGTTTCTCACAATTTTTTGAAGGGAATATTTTCTTTTATTTTATTCATTTATCCAATGACAAAATTTTTATCGATGAATTAAATTTATTAAGATAATTTTAATATGAAAAATCAGCTGTTAATTATTACTTACAAAATTTTTATTCATAATATTTTTTAATTTAATTACTTTAGTTTGCTATAGATTTGATGTAAATAAATTAAATTAGGATTATAACTTTTTTTTTTGGCTTATTACAATCAGATCATTTTGACTTGGGAATCTAATAATAAAACTATTTGAAAAGAAAATTCATAAAATTCAAAAATGGTTCCTAAAATGTGGGATCTTAGATAATTGTGGAATGAAAATTTATTTGACCCTTAGACCTTAACACCTATCATCATGAATATTTTTGGCATTGGATTAGGTTATTTAAGTGACAATGGACATTTCACTTTAGTTGTTTCATTTATTTTATGCAAATATACAAAGTCGAAAAAATATCCATAAAATGTTGGGTGGAAGCAACATTTTCGCACAAGCATAGTTTTAGCAACTGTTTGGTAATATACTTTAAGATTTCAATTTAAGTCAAAGTCAACGATTAATTTTAACAACATATTTCATGGGATTCACGATTTTTCAACAACATATTTTATTAACTTTATTAAAATCTTGATTTTAATCCCTGACAAAGAGGGGCTTAATCGTCCAACTAACGGCCACTCATGTCCACACGTAGATTCAATAGATAACGTGGGGTTATTTTGGTTGGAATGGTTTGGTACGGATCAAATTGAAATTGTATTGAAACCTGAGAGACCTACTAGAGCAAAAGCTCCAAAAGCCATTAACTAATAACCACCACAAAAGCGCCTGACTATCAGTGGTTGTGGGCTTTAGCCGGTGGAAGATGGCTTTGGCTTTGGCTCCGCCACCAGTTCTCTCACTACGACCGACGAACTATACAAAATCAAGGCGGTGTTGCCGATGCAGCTCTACAATCTCGAGGACTGACGACTCGCCATCTTCCCCTCCCACCACCACCTCCTCCACTTACCGCCCTGCTGTCATTCTTCCAGTTACTTTCCTCCTCTCTCTCTCTCTCTCTCTCTCTCTCTCTTGAAATTAAAAAGTCTGATGGGGTGGGGATATGAAACAGAAAATTAAACCTACCCTGATGCATGAAATCCACTAATCATGGCCGGTTCCATTTGCTTAGCCACAGGCTTATTGGGGGACAAAATTCTAGGCTCTTCCTTGCTCGAAATTTTTGGGTTTTTCTTGCGCCATTTGGTATCTATGGGCTTTCCTGAGATCCTTTGCATCAGTTCTCTGAAGTTTACAGCATCAGTCTCGATGATCTCTGGTGCAAGTACATGAATTATGGGAATTGTTGACATAACTTTCCATATTGTTTCTGTATACTCGTGAATGGCAAGAGATGATGGAGTTGAGTTTGGAACACAGTTCTGTTTCGCCATCACCTTTTCCAATTATGTGCATCTTTTGGTTTGAATATTGAATAAATAGTCTAATGCATCAATCAAAATGGTTCATGAAGACTTGTATCCGATTTAGTCCTAATTTAGCAAAATTCCTTGCCGGGTATTTCTTTTAATGGATTTAAACAATACTATGTCGGCACCAGGGTTTGTCCATGTAGGTGAGTCAGAGCTTAAATATCAGGTCCAAAGGTGTACATGGTGTTTAGCTTTTTATTACATACGTTTTATTTATTAGAATACACAAAAAATGCAACATATAGACATAATTTACAGTAGGCAACCTATTTTTTGCAGGGCTTAGGAAACAACACAAATGATTATCAGAAGTTGACTCTTATCCTGAAAGAATATGGGGTTCCTACTGTAGTTGCAAAGGTTTCAAGAATTGATTGGTTGAGAAACGCTGCTGGCTTGGTGGACCCAAATTATTGGCGAGGCACTCTGCGCCCTCGGCCGGTTCTTGACTGGTAATAATTGTAATCATCATGGTGGCGGTCATTTATGTACCTCAGTTATCGATTCAAAGTTTTCATATTGTTTTCAATTTTTATCAGGTATCTTAAGCGGGTCGATGAGGCGGTGAATGAAGCAAAGGAATTAGCTCAAGGTTAGCTCAAGGTTTTTGTAATCTTGTTACAACTGTTATACAAGTTTTCTTTTAATTTGATATAAGTTATTGTTTATTTTTATTTTTTTTATATGAAATGATGCAAAATTGGTTGGTTATCTAGTTATTATACCCAAATTCAATTTGAGTCCTTAGATACTGTTGCTCTGTGGGTAAGTGAACCTGAATTTTTCTAAACGTGATGGATCTATCAAATTCCAGCTGCATTTTGTGCATTGTTAATGACTTCTTAGCTTATTTCTCTATTGATTTAATGGGACTCCTTGACTGTTAAACGCCTTATTTCTTATTCCAGATTGATATTTTCGTTTAATAGTGAGAATAATTCTTCATTTATTTCTTATTTCCTTAACTGATGCCTTCAAAAAATTGTTTCAATAAGAGAATCTTTTCTGCCTGCTGCGTCAAGCATTTGATTCCAGGGAAAGATAGCATTAAAATCTAGTTAATATTGTTGTGGCCTAGTGTTTCCAATATTATAATTCTAAGTAATTGCCTTATGAAATCCTCCGTTTTCAACAGGAAATGTTAGATTACCTATATATTGCTGTTTGGGAATGGTGATTAATCGAAACAGAAAGGAAAATATATTGACCATATCTCAAGAAACATACTTAAATAGAGTCATTATAAAATTTGGCATGAAGGAAGCCAAGTCGGATAATGTTCCTCTTGCTGCCCAAATGAACCTCTCTTTTGCCCAATATCCCAAAACTGAAGCTGAGTTTAAAGACATGAAAAACATTCCATATGCTAAAGCCATAGGATCTGCCATGTTTTCTATGGTTACAACTAGACCGAATTTGGCGAACTCTATCAGTTTCCTTAGTAGGTTTATGTCTAATCCGAGGAAACCACATTGAGCGAGGTTAAAGTGGTTATTAAGATACATAGCTGGAACACTTAGAGTAGGTTTGGTGTTTATGAAGGGGATCGAATCCATTAACATTGAAAGGGTACGTAGATTCTGATTTCGCTGGAGACAAAGACCAGAGAAATTCTATTATCGCATATTTCTTTACACTTGGTGATAATTGTATTACCTGGAAGTCACAACCTCAACCTATTGTCACACTATCCAGCACTGAGGCTGAGTGTGTGGCAATAGCTGAATCTGTACAAGAGTGTGCCTGGTTAAAGAGAATTTTAGGAAAGTTGAATCTTTTACACGAGACACCTACTATTTTCACTAATAGTCAAAGTGCTTTACTTTTAGTCAAAAATCCTGTTTATCATGAAAGGTCGAAGCATATTGAGGTGAAATATCATTTTATATGTGAGCAAATTGCATGTGGTAAGATTATACTTGAAAACATTCATACCGATGTGAATCCATCTGATATGGAAACTAAAATTCTACCTTTGAATAAAATTTAGAATTTGTCTATCTTTATTGCATATTGATACTGGTTAATCTTTTGCAGGTACCTGGGCAATGATATAGGATAAAATTCTCGCCCTATGCATTGTAGCAACTAGAGAGAGTGAGGGGTTTTAAGAACCAAGGTGAAGATTGTAAATTGTGATTCTTAAAAATGTAACTTTGTAAGTGGAAACACATTTTTCTTTGGTTGCTTTGTCCATGTGGTTCCTTGGCATTGGCTCATTAGTCTTCACTTGGATTGTGCTTGTTTGAAACTTTTTGGACCATTGATCTTAATCAATGGCTATAGACAAAGTAGATAAAAGCTCCTATGGCAACTCAAAAGTCAGATCACAGTCTCATTTTTTTCTCAAGAGTTAAGCAATTTTCCGGTGTTCTTCTCAAGAGTTTTCTACTCTTTGTTCTTGAAGTGTAATATGCCTATTGTTCCTATTGTTTTACAATCCTATGACTTAACCTTTTGGGTGTAGTAATTTCTTGTATAGGGTCAGTGTTTAGATTGAATCTTGTTTCTTTCAATCGATAATTTGTTCCTTTTTTCATTTGGGCCGTGAAGTCGATGGTATTGTACATAGTAGGCTATAAGGGAGATCTATATGAGGATCAATGACCGATTGTGGTGATCTGATCTAAGTCTTGATTTGTAAACTGTTGTATCTCTTGGACGATTATTTGTATAGTGACGGGCTCGAGTTATCTTTAAACCTCACAAATTAGGCTTGGCCGAACTGGGTGAACAGTCTTTGTGTTATTTTTCGGTCCTGCATTTTTAATTTCTTTACGATTAATTTCGGCTTTTGGCATTCTTGGGTGATTTGAGCCCAACAAGTGGTATCAAAGTCAAGCCCAGACTTAGCCTGTAGATGAATTCCTCGGAATGTCGAATGAAGGTGGTGAGCCTTGGTTTGCTCGCGATGGGATCCGTGGATGAACTTTAGTGGACATGCGGTGTGCTCCCGATGCTTCACAGACGTGTCCTGACCCTAACATGGTGAAGAGGAGTTGACTTGAATAGAGCAAGCTCTCGAGTTAATTAGTGCTATCGGAATGCTTCACAAACGTGTCATGACCCCAACATGGTGAAGAGAAGAGTGGACAATCCTAATTGGTAGAGAGTGGACGGATGGATGATCGTTTGAAATAAGGCTCAGTGGTCCTTTGCTCGAGGGGAGGATTGTTGGGAGTGTGCCCAAAGTCCCCACATTGGTTATAAATGTGAAAGATTATGGGTTTATAGGAATTGACAATATCTCCATTGGTATGAGACATTTTGGGGTAAAGCCTAAAAGCAAATCCAAGAAGGTTTAAGCCCAAAGTTGACATTATCATACCGTTGTGGAGATGTGTGGAGTCCATAAATCCCAACAAACAATGGGTTGGGACTATCTGGGAGCTCATTCACAACATGTATATCAAATCCCCTAGTAAAGTGAAAAGCATTCAGTTCTTGAACAAGATGAAATAAAAAGAAAATAATTTTCATTTTCATCAAGTCTAGAAATGATTTATTGATTTTATAGTTACTCATACTTTCCTCTTTATATAGTGACATATAGAAACAAGATTGAAAAAACACAAATCTCTTAGGATCCGTTTGATTGCAAAAATGAAATTTGGTTTGAAAGAAAATAAATTATATGGAATTGAATTGCCTAAAACTTGTTTTACTGAGAAATGTCAATTAATTATATTTGATTGATATAATTTTTCACCTGAAAAATATTGAAATTTTGGATCTTTTGGTGTTCATTTGACTTTATTTTTTATGAAAATTGTCCATTAAAGGGATATAATTTGTTTTCATTGCCAAAAATTAAAAAAATAAAATAAAAATAAGCTGCCTAGAAAACCAATTCCCACCAAAGTAATGATGATTGATTTACCTCAAAAAGCAAGAAAATGTGGCAAACCAATAAAAGGTGGAAAACCAATTACCTGGAAAATGTTTCTTATCAAACACTCTAAAAGGTGGAAAATGGAAAAAAGTTTTCCGTCTTCCATGAAAAACTTGTCATATCAAACAGGTCCTTACATAATGTCCGGTAAATGTAGGGATATATGTCCCGTTTAAGATGACATTTCAATTCATATAACTAATTAAATGTCACCAGAAATCTAAATAGATAGCATTACAAGTCAAATATGTATGTTTAGTTACCTACAGAGTACTTAGTAAAGAAAAGGTTGAAAGCCTATGGTAACTCAGCTTTTGGTTGTGCTCTATTCTAATCATCGAACGTAATTTTCTTTTGAAATTAATACATAATGTCTAATCTCTAAATTATATTAAGATAATTAGCACATAAAACTTGGCCATCCATCCAGCCATGGGAGAATTATGCAAATATAAAAAGAAGAATACTTCATTGAAAAGTGGGATTGAGATAGAAAAATAATAAATTTTCAAAGTGTTCTTTATATGAGACTTTTATCTATTTTAAGTGAAAACGGCCTAGAAATCAAAATTCATCAACGTCGTCCATGACACACAACTTGTTTCGATCCAATTACATCATTCAGAGGTTTGAAAACGCGTTTTTCGTTATTCTAGATAATTTTCTTTATTTTAATTAGATCATGATTTTAATTCTATTTAGAGTTTGATTTTATTCTTAGTTCTTATCATTATTTAGAGTTAGTTTATTCAAATTTTATTTATTGCTTTAAATACGAGTTGTAAGACTTGACAAGCAGTTGAGTTTTGAATTAAATAAAGATTCGCAAGAAATTTCTCAAATTATTCTTTCTTTCTTGGTTTTTGATCTTTTAAATCAATAAATTTGAGTTTTTATTCTTTAATATAAGTTTCTGCCGTGTCAATTACAAATGTTGATCCATGGGGTTGGGTTTGATAAATTGAAGTTTGAGAACATGCCTAATTCTTAGGACCTTATCTAGGCGAAAAGTGATGGATGGTCATGACCATTTACACTACCCACTCGAAAAGTCAAACATGAGATAATTTAATATATATATTACATTTGGATATATTTGGGGAATTAAATGCAGGGGCACAATCTTTAGGCGAATATGATACGATGACTTGACTGTTTGTAATGAAATTAAAAAACGTGGCCGCATGAAATTAAAAAAACGTTGCCGTATAGGCGAATATGATACGATGACTTGACTGTTTGTAATGAAATTAAAAAACGTGGC
>CAIGRL010007849.1:0-10372 GCA_903798325.1 Fraxinus xanthoxyloides | reverse complement strand
ATACTCCGCCCTGTCTAATACATAGGGATCATTTTCTTCATCGTTAACAAGCACATCAAACTTCACATATGTTTCAATGTTGACTTCAATCCCTTCGATCGAGTACTTGAATCCGATAGGAAGAAGCCATTCTGTCAAATTTTAGCTTGGAGGATATCATCTCAACAATATCGGTGTACTTGTATTCGATAGGCTGTATGATACCAAATGTCATTGTATTGAATGTGATGAACTCGTTCATACATTCCACATCTAAAACCCGAAAAGATTCAAAATTAAAAACAAACAGCAAAAAATAAAAAGATCATCTTAATTTTGTTGTCTGCAAACCATAATACAATGACTTAAAAAATCAAGAATAGAATTCGAGGACTAAAACACAAAGGTTAAAAGTTGGTATAATTGGGCGACTGCCCAATTATAAAGGTCGAGTGACCGCCCTACTTGAATTTTCAAAAATAGAGGCTGAAACGCATAACAAGATGAGTGCTTTCGTTCAGAATTCGACTCCAACAAGGAAACTTCATTTTGGGCCATTATTGCGGGATGTTTCTAAATTGATAGTCTTGAACACCTAAGGGTCCATCAATTTCGATAGGGATTTCAAGGATTCTTTATAGGTTGATTAGCTTTAGGTCCAAACACGATTTTGGCTCGTTATTAAGAGCGGGCATGTGAATGAGACCATGAATGTAAACAAGGCATTGGATGAGATACGTACAGGATTCAAGGACAATTTTTTTTTTTTCAACTAGGAAAGAATGACAAAGTTCGAAATATATCTAAGGGTTGATATTTATCATGTTATTGTTATTGTTTCCTATTTAATTTATTTTTCTTGAATTTCAGTTGAGTGTGCAGCCCTTTACGTCCTTGTGCAAATTTTAAGGTTTCTTTGTTAGGTTTTATATTTGGGCCACTATTTCTCTTATATTTTTGCTTGCTTGTTTATTGAATAAAAATAGAATTTGGAGTTATTCAATTTTTTACAATTTTCATTATTTGATGTTTCAAATCAATGAGTTCAAATTCTTCTTGTTCATACGCAAATCTACAAGTCTTTTATACTTAGCCTATGCTTGAGCTCAATTTTTAACAAAATTCATTTTTTTTAAAACTCATTTTCAACCACACATTCTTTCATAAAATAATATTATAATTAAAATCTAATTTTTTTTTTTAACCATAAACTCATCAAAAAGTTGTTATTCTAAAATTTATTTCCCCCCAAAAATGGGGATCAAATAGTGCCTTAATTTCATGGATTTTGTTATTTGTACATCAACATAGTACATAAGTGGTTACCGAAAATGATATGGAAGGAAAATATTAGATGAAAAAGTTAATTGTGTTTTAAACTAACAAATAGTAGAGTATCATGCAGCATATTGTAATTTTTTATATAAATCTTGATATACATGTAACAAGATCCTAATTATATAACATTGCGAGAAATTAACATAAACTAAAAGGTGATAATTTTGCAGTATTCGTTCAAAATTAACGAGGCTTTGATCGTGTATTCGTTCACTATTTTACTATTCTGCGATTATCAAATTCATTGATGCTACCACCTAATTCACACTAGTTTCTCGGTTGTTAAAACTCACAAACATGCTTTTCCAATTTGACAATTTATTTGTCATTTAACCAAATATACTAGAATTGTCCACTGAGAGAGAGAATAATGTTACAATAAGAAGTAAATAACAATAAAATTCGCATATCATTTTTTTTTTAATCTAGCCAACCTATAGAAGTAACTCTTTGAGAAAAATAGCGGTAAAAGTCCTTAACCTTTGATCTTTGTTGCATTTTGGTACTCAATCATCAAAAAAGCTAATTTTCACCGCCCACTATTAACAGATGTTTCACCTGTAATTTCACAAGACGGATCCATCCAAGATCCATCCATTCGTCCTAAATGGGAAGGCTGGTTGGGGATGACGTGCCCTGCGCTACACCCTGCCCCAATTTTGTAGTTGTGTGTGCGTGCGTGTGTGTGTGTGTGTGTGTTGGGACAATAAACGGAATGGGAACTACATTGCAAAGGTTGAAGATAGGGATGATAACTGTGAGAGATTGGGTAGGAATTAAAGTATTTAATATCATTTTTTTATGTAAATATACTTAAATTTAAAAAGTAAAATTGTAAAAGTTTTAAAATTTGAGGCCTGTTTCGAATACTCATGACAAGAACATATTTCTAGCCAACCTTTCACTAATCTAACAAGATTGGACAAATATGAGACATGATTACTTCATTGCTATTTTCAAAAAGTCAAAACAACTTTAGTGGCATGAGATTCAAACACCACCTCACTTTTAGGAAATTAGGGTAACACAGATTGATCGGCGCCCAATCTTGACTTGTGTCTAAATCTTAGGTTCGAGTTGGCTCATCGGCTCAAGTGTCTCATGTGCCAAGTTGGCCGTTCACAAGTCATCTAATTTCTTGAAAAAGAAAAATTAACAAAATTAAACTAAAAAAAAATGAATATTTTAAAAAATAATAATAAATTAAAGTAAAAAACGAGTCAAACTCGTGAGAAAAAAAAAAAAATTAGCCAACCTTTCACTAATCTAACGAGATTGGACAAATATGAGACATGATTACTTCATTGCTATTTTCAAAAAGTCAAAACAACTTTAGTGGCATGACATTCAAACACCCCCTCACTTGTAGGAAATTAGGGTAACACGGATTGACGGGCACCCAATCTCGACTTGTGTCTAAATCTTAGGTTCGAGTTGGCTCATCGGCTCAAGTGTCTCATGTGCCAAGTTGGCCATTCACAAGTCATCTCATTTCTTGAAAAAGAAAAATTAACAAAATTAAACTAAAAAAAATGATTATTTTAAAAAATAATAATAAATTAAAGTAAAAAACGCGTCAAACTCGTGAGAAAAAAAACGAAAGAAGGGAACTCGAGTTGACTCATGACTCCTATACAACAAGCTTAAACCATCCATGATCGAGCGACGAACCAAGCCGACAGCTGGCCGCGTTTGTCAACCTACGAACCCCCAAAGTCAGTTTTCAACTTGAGATAAAATCCGTACACGCTGACTTGTAAACGGAAAACCTAAACAAATTCGGATTCGCTGGCGGAATCAAGCAACGTCAAATTCCGAGTTTGACTTTCCCATATCAATTCCCCCGAATAACGACTGGCATATACATGTAGATTGCTAGAGATTAGAGAATAACTATTTTTGAAGAAGAAAAATGCTAGAGATTAGAGAATCATTCGTACTGTATACATAAGTAGATTGCTCGAATTATTTATGCTCAAACCTGCATTCGTTGGTTTGTGTGAAGCTAAACCCACTCGGAGATTTTGCATTTTTAGGTATTCTCTTTTCGTATTATAGAATTATAGTTATGTATCTGTTTATTTATATAATGGATTTTTTAAATGGAAAATTTGTAGATTGAATAGGAGTTTAAAGAAGTGGGTAATGGCGCCTCCGCCGATTCTTGCTTTAGCACTGCCATCAGAGACGGGGCGGGTTCTCAGTATTCAATCTCACACAGTTCAGGTGCTTCTTGTTTATTAATTCAAACGCAATTTTGTAAGCCCTCTTCTGAATATATCTGTACTGCTTGTGGATTATTGTCTTTCGATTAGAAAGAAATGGTTCTTGATGATGTGAAATTATTGCTGTTCAAGTATATTGAGGAAAGAGGAATGTACTCTGTTCGTGTGGATGCATAGACGGTCTGGAGTAAGCCGGAACTTTTTGAAATATTAGGAATATGTGAGCAAAAAGGAGTGGTTTTGAAGGATATTTATCACGCCTTTATCTTGGACAGTTTTTATTCATTTTGGCCCTGAGTTCTTATTATGCATATTTCTGTGCCATTACGGTGCTATTCTGAGTTTTTCTATTTTCAGGATGTTTTCCTTTTAGGAAGAATTCATCAATATTCATGTCTTCGTATACGCACACAAGTAAATCACATTACTTGCGAACCTTTCCTCTTTTGTGAAATTGTTCTATGGGAGATTAAACAATCAAGTAAGCACTTTGTAGCTGCTCTGAAGTATCACATTGTTAAGGGATAAAATCACACATCGAATAAAGATAAAAAACATACACCATTTTATAAAGGTTTGTGCTACTCCTCTTAATAAAGCTAATCTTTTAAGATGGAACCCCGATGTTAATACACATTAATCAATAATTTCATTTATACACAGAAAAAGACGCACCATGATATCCATATTTTCCAACTTGTTTTGATTCTTCTATTGCCTTTTTTGATTTTTATCCTTTTCGTTTATCTGTGATGATTCTCTAATGCTTTCTTGATATACCTCAAAAATGCTGTTTATAAATCATAAGCTTTATGTTGAGATCATTTCCAATTCTTTTTCTACCAAGGGATATGTTGGCAACAAATCAGCTGTCTTTCCTCTACAATTACTTGGCTATGATGTGGACCCCATCAATTCTGTACAGTTCTCGAACCACACAGGCAAGCTGCTTATATCACTTTGTTCAAACAATCTGACGCCTGAAACACTGTGTGAGGTCATCTGTGATTCTGTACATGATCAGGCATGTTGCATTAGATGTATACAGATAATTTTGTCATTACTCCAACCAAGTTTTGTGCAGGATACCCATCTTTTAAGGGCCAGGTTTTGAACGGAGACCAACTTTGGGATTTAATAGAGGGTCTTGAGGCTAATGATCTGTTATTCTATACTCATCTACTGACAGGTATCTCAAAAGCCCTCTAAAAAATGCCAAACCACTATTGTACATATAGTTGAAAAAACTTCAATTATCATTGTTATCAAATCAATTTCTGTAAAATTGGGTCCACAGCCTTGTATTTTGACAGAAAAATGATGGTAAACACCGTGGTTTTCTTTCCCTGATGTTCACTTTATGCTCATTTTTATAATTTGGAGACATTTTTTTATTTTTTTCATTTCTTAAAAGGCGAACTTAATTTAATATTTAGATTTGTTTACTCTCTTCCTTGTTCTTTCTAATTCTTAATGGCTTATCGTAGGTTATATTGGTTCTATCTCCTTCTTGAACACTGTACTAAAAGTCGTCGACAAGCTTAGGTCTATCAACCCGAAACTTACATATGGTAAGGCATTCAGGATTTTGTATTCCTAATTTCTCATATTAATTTGAGCTTCTGCTACTTTTTATATTAGTAAATATAAGTTGCGTGTGAGTAAATACTCTTTTATTCATCTTTTGTTTTCTTATTTATGGGTTTGGTTGGGGCAGACGTCATTGATCCTGATCATGCATAAAAATTGGAGCCCTTAACCATTTATATTAGTTACAGAACTAAAAAATATTTATATTTCATTGTGTGGATCTTAATGTATTTTTCTTCTAACACTACATGCTGTATATTCAGTCTGTGATCCAGTGTTGGGCGACGAAGGAAAGCTTTATGTCCCTCAAGATCTGGTTTCTGTATATCGCGAGAAGGTACTTCTTACTCTTCCATTTGGAAGTGGATTTTCCTTTAATTAATGCATTAGCTTGCTTATAGAGGGCGATGTACTGTTGGACCTTGTTTTCTCTATCTTTCTTTCTTCAAATTGTCTTAATAGCAATGGAGTCATGCCTGACAGCTCGAATTCCTAGGTGTGACTGATTCCAATCATAAAAGCATTGAAATCATATTGTTTATTTCATGTTTTATGTTTTGAACTCTTTGTCCACATGGAAATGCACTATTCAAGTTCAATATAAACATTATATTTGTTCTCGTAGGATATAAGATGCTATTTTTCAACTTAAGGCCAGTTTTTAGGAAGGAAACTTATGTCTAGCAATTTTCTGCATTATTTCTTGGCAATGTGAAACAGATATTTCCCAAATCTTAATTATTTTTAATAGAAAAGGAAATGAAATAGAAGAAAATACAATTTCAATTTAGAATAAAATCTTTTATTTCCAAGTGCATAAAATGACATGGAATGATGTAACTCAACAGTATTTGAATCATTGCCGCCCTTTATAGTTTGACTTTGGAGGTGGTTTTATCAATATAGCTGACTCTAAATAATGATGGGATAAGACTTGGTTCAATCGAGTTGATAACTTTCATTTATTTATTTTTTGTTAAACCAATGATTAAATTTTCTGATAGTTAACGCTTTAACGTGCTGCTTCAAAATAGGTTGTCCCTATTGCTTCAATGTTGACTCCTAATCAGTTTGAGGCTGAACAGTTAACTGGTTTAAGGTATTCATTCCATCTAAATAGTACCTACCAAGTTATGAAGCTGATCGACTATACTTGTGTTTCTATGAGGATATTCTTGTCTCAATCTTGTTAAATTTACTGCCTGTTGAAGTTGGTTGCCTAGTGTAAACAGAACAGCAATTTTGTGCTGTATTTACGAAATATGTGATGTTGCTATTTTATTTACACATATTTCATGAGAGAATTTTTATTTATTCTTATTACCAAGGGTACTTTACTAAGATTTGAAGCAAAAGCAGCACAGTAAGAAATGACGTCGGCAGTGTAGTTAGGATCATGAGAGTCGAGCATAACTAATCATTGATGATTTGAAGTTTATATATCTAAACTGTTGTTGGACTGGGAACCACACTCTTGCTGCTGTGTGGTCCATCTGTCAAATTGCAGTATTATGGATGGTTTGTTTGTTCTTCTTTATGTTAATACAAATTCAGATTCTAAATGTACTTGTATCGTGATGGAGAAGTCCTACTACATGGCTGTATATTTTTGCCAAATCATGATGCAGCGTTTTTACTGTGCAATTTTTGTCCGTGTTGCCTTATATGGTGGGTTTTGTCTCTCAGGATCACATCTGAACAAGATGGTAGGGAAGCTTGCAACATTCTTCATGCTGCAGGACCATCAAAGGTTTGTCTTCATGCTTAAACTTTAGAAAATTAGTTTCAAATTGGTTCCCAAGCCTTTTACCTAATGCAATTTTTTTGTCTTGATATTTGCTTTCCTCTTCAACCTCCTTTTTGAAGTCTTTCTCCTCCTAAATTTAATTTCCTGTCGTTGAATATGTCATGATTCACTTGTAACATATATCACATTCTGAATCAGGTTGATTACAATGTGCTTCTTTATATGATATGATGGTGCAAGTTGAGTTATGCAATTTCTTTAATAATGATAGATCATATTGTTTCGTTTTGTGTTTTTTAGCAACTTATCACGTGGATGGACGGCCTAAAGTAATAAAATAAGACTTCTATTTGAATTGTTCACTGATCATTTACTCTCCACTGAGAAATTGTCTCAGAGGTATAATTAGAGTTTTGTCTTTGTAGTTAACTTTGACTGGTTTGGATAAGACATTCAATTGCCTTTTTCTACCCTTATTGTGATCATGTCCCTTCTTCAAGGGAATTTCCATTGATTTTTTATGCTTGGAAACCAACTTCCTGTAGAGTTACTCGTTTGGTGCAGAAGCGGAATTGAAATTCTTGAAATAAAAATAAAGTTGAACCAACTCAAGAATTTGTAGAGAATAATTTTATTGTAATAAATTAGTTCATTGAAAAGTGTACAAAGCCTTTGTATATATGGGCAAAATAATTTTCTAGTCTTACTAATGTAATGAAACTAAACTAAAATCATAAAAGGAAAGAAAACTAAACTCTTGAAAAGGAAATAATATTGTAATCTAAACAAGAAATAAAATTCTATTACAACAATCTATAATTCCATGTCCTATTTGTGATAGAATTGTCCTACATCAATATCTCCTAGGAAAAAATTCGTCCTCGAGTTTGGTTGAAGAAGAGGAAATGAATCAATTAGGAGGAAAATCTCCAAAAGTTCTGCATCATGTTATAAGAATTCGAACTTAACTCTAACCACATGTTGCCTTATTATGGAATCGTTAAAGCAACCAACATTCGTAGCAGTCAAAATTTGCAATTTTTTGTCGCAGCATCTCCGAACCTATCCCTCCTTCATTCTAGATTTTAGCTCGAGGTTGGTAATTCAGCAGTTTTCCAATCGTCGTTGCAAGAATGCCTGTCACTACAACCATAGGGGGCTATTAGCCAAGGGCTATACCAATTTCGGTGTAGAAACTGAATTGGAATTCTTGAAATAAGAATAAAGTTGAACCAACTCAAAAATTTGTAGAGAATAATATAATGATAATGAAACTAAACAAAAATCATAAAAGGAGAGAAAATTAAAATATTGGAAAGGAAACAGAATCGTAATGTAAATGAGAAATAAAATCCTATTACATCTATCTATAATTCCATGCCATATTTGTGATAGAATTGTCATACATCATCTTTAGTTCACACGTGACAATTGGTTAGTTTAGGTTACAGCGTCCTTTTCCATTCTTCTTGGCCTGACAATAAAATTTCAAGCGATGAATGCTGGTTTTTCCAAAAAATGATTTAGAACAAATCATCTAACATTTAAAGTGGATGGTAAACTCAGCTCTTTTTTTTTTTTTGAATCCCAGATTGCTGCTTTCATAAATCACATAGACAACTTTCCCCGACTATGCCATAAAATAATGAAGTTTATTGCTGGATTTATTAGCTTTTCTTCATCAATTAGACATATATTTCTCTTACTAATCTGTTTAATCTTTATCACACAACGTCAATAACGGATGCCATAGGTTTGTAATATGTATCTCTAACTATACTTCTGATTGTTGTTTCTATGAACGAGTGTGATGTTAAATGAAAGGCAAATTTTCCTCTATTTAACTTTTAACCATGTCAACACAATAAGTGAACTTTTAGCGTAAAGAAAATACAGACGATAATTTTGTGGGAATCTGTCAATTGGTTGCTGTGTTCACTATCTCTGATCATCAAGTTCGTTTGTTAATTTGTCATCTACCGTGTGATGATGTTATAAAAAATCCAAACATCGTTGTAGTTTTTATTCATACAATATTTCAAGAAGCTCAGCCTTATCAGGCATCAATAATCCAAGTTGCTACGAGATTTGAAGGAATTTATGGAATAGCAAGAGAGAAACTAAAATCATGCAGTTATATTTAGTTTTATATCTGTCTAAGATTTACAACATTTAGGATCATATTTCAGGTTGTGATTACAAGCATAAACATAGATGGCAATCTTCTCGTGATTGGCAGTCATCAGAAAGAGAAGGTATGGAAATTAGTCTTGCAAATAGATATTACAGTATCCATCTCAAGAAAAATAAGATGGAGTAAATATTTTACTAAGTGTTCATCACAAGCTAACTCTTCTTTGTACATTAGTCCAGGTCTTTATCAATGTTCACTTTGGGATTATTTACTTTTTTAACTTGGTACAGTAATTCTAGGTTTTGATTATAACGCGTTTCTACTTTTGTTGAACAACTTCAATTTTTATAGGGTCAATCACAGCAGTTCAAGATTTTGATTTCCAAAATTCCTGCCTATTTCACGGTATGCATTNACAAGCTAACTCTTCTTTGTACATTAGTCCAGGTCTTTATCAATGTTCACTTTGGGATTATTTACTTTTTTAACTTGGTACAGTAATTCTAGGTTTTGATTATAACGCGTTTCTACTTTTGTTGAACAACTTCAATTTTTATAGGGTCAATCACAGCAGTTCAAGATTTTGATTTCCAAAATTCCTGCCTATTTCACGGTATGCATTTGTTTCCCTCGTGAACCTTCTGCAAAATTTTCATGTCTATATCTATTAATTATTTATCATTTTGAAGAGTGAACCAGCTATTGTTGAGCTCTTCTGCTCTAGGTTTGATATAAATATGTCATGTTTTCTTAGAGCTCCTAAATAGAACGGCATTGAAATGTTGTCAAGAGAACATTTTTAGATTCTAGATGCTGGACCTGACAAGTATTCTACGTTTTTCATTTGCAAAGTTGTAAGGATCTTATTGCCTTTTCTTCCTTGACACGTGGCTGATATGGATGCGGAGTGCATTCGACTGTTGAACCCCCTCCCTCCTGACATACCGACTGATCTGTGAAATTCACGATTTCAGGAATGGGATTTGGTTATCTTGACTATTTTTTTCCTGCTAATACACGTATTCAACATTATACTACCTTAAATATTGGAATTCTACATCATTGATATTCTTATTCTCTCTTTATCTCGACTCATCCTTCCAATTAGCCACACCTTTACTTCTTTCATTTTGTTTTACATTTTTTTTTTGGGGTGGAAAAATTCCTTTATTCTAGAATTCTGTTTGTTTGTCCACATGCAAATATTTTTTTTATCCTTTATGACAGATATTACTAATTAAATGACATTGCTTGCTACCAGGGAACAGGAGATCTAATGACTGCACTGTTGCTAGGATGGAGCAATGTAATGCTTGAGCAAAATTAAATTATGTCCTTGAGCAACTTTGTCATGTATTA
>CAIGRL010007831.1:0-17565 GCA_903798325.1 Fraxinus xanthoxyloides | reverse complement strand
TAGCTTCTACACATATATCACATTTATGATTAGGATCTAAATCGCACTTTGTTAATAGATCCAATTTGATTAGTCTACGCAAATTATTATAATTTATTTGTCCCAATCATTCATGCCAAATATTGAGTGACTCAAGCAAGTAAGAAGAAGATGTACTTTTATTCAAAATATGAGGTACAGCAGTTGTTACATTCAACTTAAATAACCCCTCATTTACTTAGCCCTTTCCTACAAACCTATCATTCTTTGTAAGTACAAATTTGTTTGAAACAAACACTAATTTAAACTTGTTCTTGCTTAACAGGGAACCAGATACCAAATTCTTCCGAATATCGAGCACATGAAGAACTACATTCAAAGTGAGCTCCGTTCCACTTGTCATTCAAAGTGAACTACATGCAACAGTGTCGACGACGGCTGCTGCATCTAAAAAAAAATTAAAACGGAAATTAAATTTAACAGGTCTATAAATCATATATATATTTGAAAATCCGAATTTTTGAAGAAACCCTTTAATTATATTACAAATTCATATTATAACACGCTTAATACATATAATAATATTCTAAATTCCACAAAATAACCTAAAAAAAAATCAGAATTTAAAAACTTCAATTTCTCATGAATTCAACTATAGAGTGACTCTGATACCACTTGATAGAAAATCGAAAAGGGATTATCAATTCAATCCATTTGTTTTAAACAAATCATTTTCTCATATTAACCCTAATTTCATACTCCATGTTGAAATCCGAGAAAACAATAAAATACAAACATATCTATATCCATAATTATTTGATTCTTTGCCTGAATGGGTTACGATCTTCAAATTAATTGATGATTTTCTCTTCAATTTCGATCTCTATTGATGAGGATGCAGAAAATCTCAAGAACGTCATCAAATTGGAGACCATGACCCCACATAATAATAAGATAATGAATAGTCATTATCTTTCATTTGTTTCAAATTGGTCCCTCATCAATCTAAAATAAACTTTCGATCTCTACACTTCATAAAACCTAATACCCATTAGTCAAAATACAGTTTTAATGGATCACTTTAATTTACCAATATTTTTTAAATAATAGCACCACACATTTTAATAAATTACGTGTGGCCTCATACATGTTAGAATTTTTCAACATAAATATATCACATTGATCACCTCGAGGAGTAGAACGTGAATATGTTTGATCCCGTTATAATCGACGTGCATGTCCCACTCAATATGGGACTTAAAGTTGACCTTATTTTTTATTTATTTCATTTCTGCTAGTTATTGAAAAGAAGTTTTAATTCGTATTGTCGCTCAAAATTCAAAAAAAAATATGTTATAAATAGAATCAAACTCAAACCGACAACTCTGGTTTGTGTATGATCCCAATAATCACGTGGACTTATATAGGTCCATTTACAAAATAGTTGAAGTACAATGAGTGGTTTCGATTAGTTAAATGCTCGGATTGATTCACTCGACACATAGACCTCTATTTGATTTGTGATGGATAATCCACAAGAGCTATTTAATATTTTACCACTCAATTCTATTTATTAATTAATAAAATGATTTATAAACAATGGCTAAACCTAGGCTTATATATAAAGTTAAATTGAAAGTTTTATATTTTAGTAGTGAGATTTTGGTTTATGTGGTGGAGAAAAGAAGGGAAAGAGGGCCGGTACGAATGATCAACAACCGCAAACGTACCTTTCGTTGCCTTTTCCCGTTGTCCTTTCACACCTCTTTCTTCTCCTAGCTCTCTTGGCACTTTCTGATTGTCTTCGGTGTATTTGGGAAGTTTTAATGGTAATGAATTGACTTGGAAGATTTTTTAACTTGACATTCCACTATTTTTTAACTACGTATTGTCACGAATAAAACGCCCAGAGTAAATAAAGCATAATTTAGAGTGTTTCACACCCAAAGTGAAAGATACATCCATTTGCAATTGCGGAATTTTACGATGCGTTTGTCAAATAAATTGGAGACTTTTTAGCTCGTGCATCTCTTCGGACGTTGGTGCTTATTTGTCAAGAAAACATCAGTAAGGACTCTTGAGTGTTTTTCAAGTATATATTGTAGGTGTCGTTTATCATTATTTTGTACCTTTAAATCTAAAAAATCTATGATATTAATTTTGTCTTTCGAAAATGTCACGTTTATCTGTTAACACACGCTATCAATTTCGACACCTCTTTCCAACCCGTTATGCCCACCCGAACTCCTCTTAACATCCATTGCAGAAGCATCGTGGTAGGTGAGATAAAAAGTAGAAAATTTTAGAATCACTTTTGCTAAACGATATGAACCACTTGAAACTTTATAAATTTTAGATGAAAAAGTGGGATTTAAAGAAAAGTTACCAAGATTTTTTTCACAAATTAGTAAACACGTGTATTATTATTATTATTATTATTATTATTATTATTATTATTATTTGGGTAGTGGCTAAAAAATACATTTTATTTTTGTCACAAAATAAAACAGGAAAATTTTATGACTATCTTTACATCAATAAATGCAGAAGATTTCCATAAAACGCTGCTTCATTAATTTAGTGCACGCTACGATCGTTCGAAATTTTAATAGGAATAGGGACATTACAACCAAGCAAGCAATTGGTCACATCGTGAACGAATTAAATTTACCTTTTTATTTCAAACATTTTTGAAATGTGTATATAAGTAACTTTTTTGTACTTTTATTAAATTAAGATTATTTATTTGAAACTAATATTTATCTTACACTCAAAATAAGATCATGCTTGGCTAGGCTTAGTATAAAGTAAAAGAAGAACGTTTGGACATATATTAACTTTTTAACTTTTAAGTTAAAAAAAAAAAAAACTTATTTCAAAATTAACTCTCATCTCACCATGTAAATAAATAAGTTGTCCGCTTCTCAATCTTCCAGCTTAACCTACAATTTGAGTTGTAGATAGATACCATCAGACCAATTTTAAGCACAAAAGTCACAAAAAAGTGAAAATATCAATCATTAGTTTTTTAATCATTAACAAAGGAGAAAAATAAGCCCTCTCTTTGGTACGATTAAAATTAAGATTTTAATTTAAGTCAAAATTAATAATTAATTTTAATTATATATATTTTCGATCGCCTAATTTTTAATCACATATTTCGTTAATTTTTATCAAAATTTATTAAAAAAATTTGATTTTAAGCCTTACGGAACGTGGCCTAAAATAAACGACAAATTTGCGTTCCAAAGTGGCATTGTTCGCAGGCTCCACGCAAACGACACTAGTCTTCTAAACCAAAATCACGTGACCGCGTCAATCACTGAAGCTGATCCTTCCCACCTCCTTCTAGAAATCTGTGCTCTCATGCATGACGTGAGGAAATTTAAGGTGCATTTACATAAATAGAGTAGGTGGAAATCGACAACTAAAAAAAATTGAAACAATTGAAAATAAGTAATTATTTTTTGAGGTGAAAAGTACAATGGAACGGTTGGTAACGTGAGCTAACAACCATATGAAGACACATAGCGCATATACGATAGGATTAAAATAAAATTTTTAGTAAATTTTGATAAAAATTGATAAAATACATGATGAAAAAATTGTAAATCTCATGAAATATGTGATTTAAAATCAATTATTGACTTTAATTTAAATTTAAATCTTGATTTTAATCCATATCCAACATGATCTTAATATAATCGAATTATTTATAAAAATTCAAAAGAATGACAATGAGTATGGTGTAGGTTAGGTTAAAATAAGTAAATTATTTACTAGTGAATTAATAAAATTATTTTTAAAAGGAAAAGTAGTTTTTTATGTTTAAAAATAGTTTCTTATAAGTAACTTTTATTCTTCTTTAAACTTAGTCAAGCATGCTTTATTAATGATTGATAAGGTGCTTGTATGTACAACTTAAATTCAGAAATTGTTTGGGAGAGTTAAAAGACGATTAAAATTAAAAATATAGCTGTTATTGATTTACAATCGTCTAATAAAAGTCAACAATAACGATTAATTTTTCAATTTTAATTCGATTTTAATCTCTACCAAACGGATTATTAGAGGGTGTTTGATAGAGATTAAAATTGAAAAACTAGTCGTTATTGTTGACTTTTATTAGACGGGTGAGATCCAATAACAACTATATTTTCAATTTTAATTGTATTTTAAGTCGTACCAAACAGACTAATCTGCTACGTTTTATTTAAATGTTAAAATTATTCATTTTAAAGGATCGACGTGGGTCTATCCTGACTCTTCAACTTTTTTAATAATTTTTTTATTTCAAATGATTAACGACCAAATATTATTAGAGTTCAAAAGAAGTCGACAAGCAAATTCAACTCCCCAAATCGTGTCATGACTTGGAGCCACCTAATTTCGTGCAGGATACACGTCACATTTTGGGTGAATTCCACTCGCACCTAATCTTCAAAATTGACATAATCGTAACACTTGTACAGTAAAATAGGATGAATTCTATAAATAATATATTAGAATAATAGACAGTCAAAAAATAATTAAAAATTAAAAACTAAATTCGTTGACATTTGAAACAATGAATTCTCATCCAGTAATTATACACTGTTTTTATATTGTATGGGACAATGATGCAAGATTCATTAAAAAAAATAGATAGTCAAAAATGAAAATAATTAAAAATTAAATGTGATTGACACGGTACGGGACGAACCATTCAAAATTCATTAAAAAAAAATAGACAATCAAAAAATAAATAAAAATGTGAACAATAAAATCATTAAAACGTTGAATTATCATCCAACAAGTATATACATTTTTATATCATATGGAACAAGCATGTACGACCATGCTGAAAAAAATTGGTTATAAGTAGAAAGTAGGTGTCGATCTAAAAGTCGTGCGGACTATTCTTTGGTAATTTTTAACACTCTCTCTCTTATTTGATTGTGTTTGCTTTGGTCCCACTATTAACATATCTTAATCACTTTTTCTACATATGTAAGTTATCTACACGCTACAAGATTTTTTTGAATGCAAAGATATTGCAAAAGGAATGGTCAAGTTGAATTTCTAGGTTAGCTAGGTATGTGAAGTCACATAAAGAGAGTCTAGTATGGATTTTTTGAGATGTTTGCATATCGTAAAATGGAAATGGCTAATTTGTTCATAATCAAAAGGAAATATGGGGAGTGGTAAGTGAGAGGGGTAGATGACACGTCACGTTGTTTTCGAGTATATGCATCTCTTGCATAAAGGTAAATAGTTGTGCAGTCTCGTTTGAAAATATAATTAATAGACATAGTTGCTAATTGTTTAGACCAGAGTATTTTCTACTCATCCGATAATGCCTTCTGCTTCCAAAGATCCATTGAATGATAGTAAGCCATGTGCATCGAATCGTTCAAGTGCATACGATCGTTTCATTAGGAAGCTCACCTCATCTAGAGAATGGACATGTATTTAAGCACAGCCTCAGATATCATCGTCACGTGGGTATGACTTCTTGATCGAGGATGTCATTACGAGTGTGTTAGGTGACCTATAGGATGGATGAGGTGAGGTGGATACGTTGAGACTACTAGGGGTGTTGGACAGATTAGACGACTATCGGGGTTTGATAGATTTAAAGCCTATTTTTATTTTGGCATATTCAAACACCGGTTAACGCATTACTTTTGCCAAACAAGGTTGAAATGATTTGCATTTTATGAAAAAGCAATGTAACCGGTGACTACTACCTGCCCATGTTTGACGGACAAGGTACATAGGTGAAAAATAACACATTCATGTATGTATTATAAAATTTTGCTTTTATGACTTGAATTAGGCATTTATCTCAATAAGGTAAGAGTAACTTCATAAATAACTGTCTTTACATAAGAAAAAATAAAAATGGTAATATCTCCAATTTTATTTAAAAATTAAAAAAATTATTTAAAAGTAAATTCAATTTTTTTTTTCCCATTTTCAAAGCTTACAAATTGTTCTGATGCACATTTTAGAAATAAGAATGCATTTTTACTATTGATGTGATGTGAATATATTGTTGAAAATGAAGGAAAAATTAATGATATGATGAAAAAAATTATTTTATTGAACAATGTGTGATTAAAAATGCGTATAAAATAAGAATGAAAAAAACAATGTGGCTCAAACGGGAGATTAGCCAAGAACGCTTTAGATAATATTCAAAGACAGATCCCAGACGAAGATCATCTGCATATTTTCCTCTATTTTAAACCACTGAAAATTCTCAGTCATGCCAACCTCTTTACTTAAAAATTATATATTACGTGGCTGTCAAAAATAGCAATTCAAAACGAAATACGCCACTTATTTGAGCAGAGTTTCTGCATTGTTTCCAGGAAAAAGCTGCAGATTCTTGTCCGATAGTGTTTTATTAAAAACAAGTCGTTCTTACTGAACAATGTTTTACAACCGCATTCTGCAATTTGTCCTCCTCTTCTCCAAGTTTCTTTCTGCATAACCGACAAATAGAAAAGGCTGAAAACTCAATAATGAATGGCTGAAAAACAAGGATATTGGACTCAATTATCCATGCCCATATTTATTCCTCTTCGTTTTTCGTTTTCTTAGAAAGCCCAGAACCAGGAGGAGGTAAGTTTTTTTTCGCCCCCACAGAATCAAGATTCTTACAGCAATGCATGTTTTTTCCCTCTTTTTTTGTGTTCTGTATTTTCAATCAAAACCTGCTTCTCCTATTATGTTTTCATCTGATAAAGTCCCTTTTTTTTGTTCTAAAAATTCCTTAAAGATATGAGATTTTTGTTTGAAGTTTCAATTGAAGTAAAGTAAAGCAGGGGCCCTTTTGATTCAGTAATCTATTTTCAGTATATATAGTTGTCTCTTTTCAATTCCTTTTCCATTATTATTTGCTTTAATTAACATTTATTCCACCTGTCCCCTCAGTTTTTATCTCTTTAGTCATATCTGCATAATTGGTTCTGACTATTTAATGAAATACGTTTAGTGATTTGAATCTTTATTGCTTCAATTATTTATTTAATGATTATAGCAGTCATTGAGTTGATTACCTCTTGTATTTATATTTATTAGTTTTGTCATAATTTTTAGTGCTCTGTTTTTCTTATTCCAGAGCAGATACTGGGAATTCTTGAAATTGACAGGAGGACTGGGGGCAACATGTCTTCAGCCTCTTGGATTACGACGCTTTCTTGTTCCGGATCGGTCGAGGACGCCACAATTTCATCCGTTCTTCAATGGCTAAGATTCATTTTCCTTTCTCCTTGTTCTCAAAGGATACTTCTAACTTCTGTGGATGTTTTGTTCTTGCTTATTTTGCTTGTATTTGCAATTCAAAAGCTGTACTCGAGATTCACTTCAAACGCGCGTTCTAGTTCTGAAATCAATAAGCCTCTCATTGCTAAAAATGGAGGTTTAGTTAGGAGTAATTTCTGGTTTAAGCTGTGTCTCATTGTAACAGTTCTTTTAGCAGTTTCTTCTACTGTTTTATGCATTCTGGCCTTCACTAGAAGAGCTGAATCGCAGTGGAAAATCGTAAATGGACTGTTTTGGTTGTTTCAAGCAATAACTCATGTAGCTATCGCTGTATTAGTCGCCCACGAGAAGAGATTCAAAGCTGTTACCCATCCGTGGACTCTTCGAATATACTGGATTGTAGAGTGTGTCATTGTAGCCTTGTTCTTCGCATCAGGGCTCGTACGCTTGATTTCTTTTCAAGAAGCTGCTTCAGGCCTGCGATTGGACGACATTGTTTTGATGATAATGTTTCCTCTCTCGATTGTTCTTCTTGTGATTGGAATTAAAGGATCCACAGGCATTTTAGTACTAAAAGATGACACTAAACCAGTAGTAGATTCAAATACCGAATTGTACGAACCTCTTATTGACAAATCTAATGTGAGTGAATACGCTTCAGCATCTGTCATATCTAAGCTCTTTTGGATCTGGATGAATCCCCTTCTAAAGAAAGGCTACAAATCACCACTCAAAATTGAAGAAGTACCTACCCTTTCACCAGAACACATTGCTGAACGAATGTCAGAGCTTTTTGAAAAAAATTGGCCTAAACCCGAAGAGAACTCAAAACATCCAGTCGTGAAAACATTGGTCCGATGCTTCTGGAAGCAAATTGCATTCACGGCTTCACTCGCAATCGTGAGGCTCTGTGTCATGTATGTCGGGCCTACTCTCATTCAGCGATTTGTTGATGTCACGGCGGGAAACGGGAGTTCGCCTTATGAAGGATACTACCTTGTACTGATTCTCTTACTATCCAAATTCGTCGAAGTTTTGAGCTCGCACCACTTCAACTTTCATTCTCAAAAACTCGGGATGCAGATTCGATCCACGCTCATTACTTCATTGTACAAGAAGGGTTTGAGGCTAACATGCTCCGCAAGACAGGCTCATGGAGTCGGACAGATTGTTAACTATATGGCGGTGGATGCTCAGCAGCTTTCCGATATGATGCTGCAGCTACATTTCTTATGGCTCATGCCATTGCAAATCACAGTGGCTCTTGTTATCCTATACCAGTACCTTGGTGTTTCAACATTTGTTGCTCTATTCGGACTTGCTTTAGTAGTCCTGTTTGTTCTGTTTGGTACTCGAAGAAACAACGGGTTCCAGTTTAATATCATGAAGAATCGTGATTTGAGAATGAAAGCGACAAATGAGATGCTTAGCTACATGCGGGTAATTAAATTCCAGGCATGGGAAGAACACTTCAACAAGAGAATTCAATCGTTCCGTGAATCAGAATATGGATGGCTATGCAAGTTTATGTATTCTATATCTGCCAATATGATTGTATTGTGGAGCACTCCATTGCTTATTGCTACATTGACATTTGGAAGTTCAATTTTGCTGGGGATTCCACTTTCAGTAGGGACTGTTTTCACCACCACCTCACTCTTAAAGATGTTGCAAGAACCAATAAGGACGTTTCCACAATCCATGATCTCAATTTCTCAAGCTATAATCTCTCTTCAAAGGCTGGATAGATATATGACTAGTCAGGAGTTGGTGGATAAATCAGTCGAAAGAGTCGAGGGTTGCAGAGGAGATGTAGCTGTGGCTGTGGAAGATGGATCTTTTAGCTGGGATGATGAGAATGGGGAAGCAGTCGTGAAGAATTTAAATTTTGAGATAAGAAAAGGGGAACTTGCAGCACTAGTTGGGACAGTGGGATCAGGGAAGTCCTCTGTTCTCGCATCAATTCTCGGTGAGATGAAAAAATTATCTGGGAAGGTATATGCCATTTCAAATCTGATACTCAAAATTTTGGATTCTTGTTTATTTGATAGGCAGAAATCCGTCATTTGTCTATAATGGTCTATCTTCCATCAATGTTCTTTCTCCTTCCTATTCAGCTTTATCAGTGAAGGCTCTTTTGCATGCTACCAACTACTAAGAATATGTTTCAACAATTAGTCCATCCCTGGCTAGATTATTGTGCTGTTATCCTCCACCTTTGTTCTTGCTATTAGTCACTTTAATGAGGTTTTTTCGGTAGATCATTATGTAATTGGCTCTTGCATATTGAAAACTTTTATTTTGTACATAACAGGTTAGAGTTTGTGGTAGCACTGCTTATGTTGCCCAAACGTCATGGATCCAGAACGGGACAATACAAGAAAATATTCTCTTTGGCTTGCCAATGAGCAGGGAAAGATACATGGAAGTTATCAGGGTTTGTTGCTTGGAGAAAGACTTGGAAATGATGGAATTTGGAGATCAGACTGAAATTGGAGAGCGTGGTATCAATCTAAGTGGTGGACAAAAGCAGAGGATTCAACTGGCCAGAGCAGTTTATCAGGATTGTGATATTTATCTACTTGACGACGTATTTAGTGCGGTTGATGCTCACACTGGGTCGGACATATTTAAGGTGATACGAGTTTTACTAAGATTTGAATATTTTTACTTCCAAAATATTTTCAACTGATTGGAAATTTAAGAACATACTTACATGAATCTTGGTTAAATTATATGGAAACAAATAGTGTATCTATAGATGCATTTCTAAAGCATTCTTATGACAGATTCTTTCTTCGAAAGTTGCATCATTACATGGTTAAAGAGGCCTTATTTGCAATCTTCCGTCGTATCTTGGATTTACTTCTGCCAAAAGTTGCTACAGATGCAATTGAATAATAAATAAAAACTGTTTCACTTTCGACTACATACGTCATATCTTCTATCTTACACGTGATGATGTAGTTTAAGTCAGTATTTGAATTGATTCCTGATTCTGGTGGTTTGTATTGTAATATAGGTCTTATACCACCCATGCTCTTTTGCAGGAATGTGTGAGAGGCGTCCTTAAAGATAAGACCATTATACTCGTTACACATCAAGTGGACTTCCTGCATAATGTTGATCAGATATTAGTGAGTAAAAACTTTTTCCTCCTCAAAATCTGAATGTTCCTTCAAGTGTATATGCAAATGTGTGTGTGTGTGTGTGTGTGTGTGTGTGTGTCGTGTGTATCTGTAACGACATTTTGTCCAATGAATACCAGGTTATGAGAGATGGGATGATTGTGCAATCAGGAAAATACAATGATCTATTAAAATCTGGCTTGGATTTCAAAGCTTTAGTAACTGCCCACGAAACCTCTATGGAGCTCGTAGATGTGGAAAACGCCACAGAAAAAAGTTCCCCCACTATATCTACTCAAAAATCTTTTAAACTAAGTGAAGAAAATGGTGAAAGTAAATCTGAAGACCAATCTGACCCTAATCAAGGGAGTTCCAAGCTTATCAAGGAAGAGGAGAGAGAAACCGGGAAAGTTAGCTTAAATGTTTACAAATTATATTGCACTGAGTCCTTCGGGTGGTTGGGTGTAGTGGCAGTGTTGTTCTTTTCCCTGGCATGGCAAGGAACTTTAATGGCAGGTGATTACTGGTTGGCGTATGAAACTTCGGCAAAACGTGCTGCATCATTCAACCCTTCTTTTTTCATCGAGATATATGCTATCATTGCAGCAGTGTCCTGCGTGCTTATTCTTCTACGAATCTTCTTAGCTACAGTTATGGGACTTAAGACATCACAAATTTTCTTTGGACAAATGCTTCACAGCATCCTTCACGCGCCTATGTCATTCTTTGACACTACACCTTCTGGAAGAATTCTTAGTCGGGTAAAATTTTCATACTAAGATACAGTTATTTCTTATTTGAAAGAAGTTAAATTAACAGATTTTTTTTCTTAGCAATTTTCATTCTACTGGTGCAGGCATCAACTGATCAAACCAATGTTGATATTTTCATTCCATTCTTTATGAGCGTTACTGTTGCCATGTACGTCACACTTATTAGCATCATCATTATCACTTGTCAATATACTTGGCCAACCGTGATCTTTTTGATTCCACTTGGCTGGCTGAATGTCTGGTACCGGGTATGTTCCTTTTCTCGTAGTGAGATTTGTTTACTAAAGGCGTATTTAACCGAATGTGTTTCTGTGTGTATCAAAACTGAAACTACTATGGACTTGACCAACATTTTCCTGTTCTTGTGGTTTGCAGGGATACTATCTTTCCACATCTCGGGAATTGACAAGGCTGGATTCTATCACGAAAGCACCCGTGATTCACCATTTCTCTGAAACCATTACTGGTGTCATGACTATTCGTTGTTTCAGGAAGCAGGAAAGGTTTTCCCAGGAGAATATCAACCGTGTAAATGCAAATTTGCGTATGGACTTCCACAATAATGGATCCAATGAATGGTTGGGCTTTCGTTTGGAACTGATTGGAAGTTTCGTCCTCTGCATATCTGCGTTGTTTATGATAGTTCTACCCAGCAATATCATCAAGCCAGGTGTGAATATGGGGACATGTATTCTTGGAATAGCTGATGGAACAAGTATTCTTGAAAATAATATATTTCTGATAATCAAGTTCGATTGCCAAATTTTGAAAGATTTAAGATTAGTGCATATTTTCTTTCTGATTACTGGATGCATGATAAAGAAATTAGCCCTTGTTCGATTTCCATTTTTTTCTCTCTTCTTTTCAACCACGCATTCATCAAATAAATAATATTGCAAGCCAAAACTTTCTTATTTTTTAACTACACATTTTTCATCAATCTACTATTCCAAAATGACCTATTAATGATGTCACTGTTGCACATATTTTGATTCACTTTTTCCCTGACACTCCTTTGTTGATTTACGTCATCCTCGTTAGCATGAAACTGCGAATTAGGATACTATAAGTTGAAACATAAAGTGCACAATTTTGATCATGTCCAGTCAGTATTACTGTCATTTAACATTATTAGTTAAGAGGGCATTGATTGCTCTATATTTTAATTTTCCTATGTCAAATATATCTCTCCTATCTTATTTTGGGATGTTTGGATTTACTCTCAAGGGACTAAGCTTGCTTAATTTTCCAGAGAATGTTGGCTTATCTCTCTCGTATGGGTTGTCCCTCAACTCTGTGCTGTATTTTGCGGTATATATCAGTTGCTTTTTGGAAAATAAGATGGTTTCAGTCGAGAGGATAAAACAATTCACTGTCATACCCTCTGAAGCAGAATGGAATAAAAAAGATTTGCTTCCTCCGTTGAATTGGCCTACCCATGGCAATGTTGAGCTCAAAAACTTGCAGGTAACATGCCATATAGAGTAATTTCAATCAGATGCCATCCTTTAAATTCACATGTTTTCTAAGAGATAGCGTTACGTTTTTTGTCACGGATTTGGAGCAAGGAAGGTAATCGAAGAGGCACGAAACAAATATGCTTTCAATAATGACCTCATGCATGCCTTATCATCGTGTTTTGATGTTGGTATGCTTGGAGCCTAATTATTGAGTATACCATATTTACATCGCATCATCCTAACATTCCTATGATATATCAAATGTTTTAAAAGGTGCGTCTATAGTGAGACAGACTGAGAGACGCAAGTTTACTAATGTATCTTCTTCTTCGTAGTGAAAATCTGTAGTGGCTAATAGACGTAGCTTTCATAGTGAGGGTGAACCACTATAAATTTGTGTGAGATTTTCCTTTTTTTTTTTTTTTTTCTTCTCTCTTAAATAGGAATAGGACTAAGACCATAACATTTGGCAGAATTGTCACGCTGGCGTGAGATAAATAACCATCATCTTTCCTTTTATCTAGTAATTTTTGGAAGTTTTGTCATGAAAATATTGGGATCAATGTTGTACAGGTTAGGTACCGTCCAGATACGCCTTTAGTTCTTAAAGGACTTACTTTCAGCATAAGGGGAGGTGAAAAAATCGGCGTTGTTGGTCGTACCGGGGGTGGGAAATCCACTCTAATCCAGGTTTTGTTTAGATTGGTGGAGCCATCCGCTGGAAAAATAATTATCGACAGCATTGACATTTCGGCACTTGGACTTCATGATCTGAGGTCGCGCTTCGGGATCATCCCTCAAGAGCCTGTTCTTTTTGAAGGAACCGTGAGAAGCAATGTTGACCCAATTGGGCAATATTCAGATGACGAAATATGGAAGGTGATTTTAGTGTCAACTAGTGCAATATATTTGTCGTCGAAAAATCGGACAAAACATGTTTCTCCGTTAGTTTCTTTCAGTATTTTATCTAATTTGTGAACTGTTCTATAGAGTCTAGAGCGATGCCAACTTAAGGACGTCGTGTCTGCAAAACCTGGAAAACTTGATTCCGCAGGTACATTATTCTCCAAATTGCTGGCTTATATAAATGCATCGAAGACTAAATTTAAACATATAAATGTGTCCCATCTCTAAGAGCTCAAGCTTTTAGATGAGGTGATTCAACACAATATAACTACTGATTGCTGGCATATTTAATGGAATATCGAAAGCAGAATAAATTCTTTGTTCTTAACGTGTCATTTTCTTAGTTGTTGATAATGGTGACAACTGGAGCGTCGGGCAGAGACAACTTCTATGCTTGGGACGAGTGATGCTAAAACGAAGCCGACTTTTGTTTATGGATGAGGCAACTGCTTCGGTCGATTCACAGACAGATGGAGTGATTCAGAGAATCATCCGGGAGGACTTCTCAGCATGCACAATTATAAGCATTGCTCACAGAATACCAACTGTCATGGACTGTGATAGAGTTTTGGTCATAGATGCAGGTGCGTACACCATCGTCTTGTCTTGTATTCTAATTCAATCCTATTTCTCTAAAATGCTCACTACACACATTATGCTATATGGCACGTTTGGTAGCATGTATTAGACTGTCGTGCTATTATATTAAAGAAAAAGAAAAATATGTATGCGTTAGCTTTGATAAGAGAAGTATCTTATCTATTTTCTTGGTAGATTTAATATATGAAACTCGTTCATGCTTATTATCTTTGAATATCTTGCTTATAATTCTTTCCTTGTCTCCATCAGGAATGGCAAAAGAATTCGACAAACCATCTCGTTTGCTCGAGAGGCATTCACTTTTTGGGGCATTGGTTCAAGAATATGCAAATCGATCGTCAGAACTTTGAATGCTTGATTCTTGTCAAGAATTAGGGGCAAAGTCGTAACTTTTAAGGGTAAAGTTCAAACGAGGCGAGGCTTCAGTTTTGATAACTTTGATAAGAATGCTTGATTCTTGTCAAGAATGCTTGATTCTTATGAACTATGATAAGTTTTAATATTAGTTTTAATTATTCTAAATAAATAAATAATGCATACCTTAAAAAGATTTATGCATACTTTTCGAGTTTTCAATCAAATATAATTATATCATACGTAAATATAAAATAAAGAGGAAAAAATTGAAAAATTTAAGTTATGATAGGAGGTTTCTGGAAATTTAAGCAATTTTGCTCTATATATTTTACACTCTTTTAACTTGATTAGTTCTTGCAAACATCATCATTTCCATTATGTTTTTCATCTCAGTAAAATTTTTACGAAATTTTGATAAAAAAAACGATTAAATTTGTGGTTAAAAAATTGTGAATTCGTGGTTCAAATTAATCATTGATTTTGACTCGACTTAGATTAAAATTTTAATCCAAACCAAACATGGACTTATTTTTTGACAGCTTAACGTAACAAAAAGTTCCAATCAAGTTGCTAGGGCAGCTAGCGAACACCGTCGAAACGAAATCAAAATTTTCTTTTTCGAAACCTTATTAGAGCTAAAAATAATTTTTTAAAAAATACCACTTCTATCATTTTTGACAAATAATCGAACGCGGGCCACACTAGAAAAATTCTTCTTTCAAAAATTAATTTTCAAATTACTATTTTAGTTTCTAGATAATTCATTAATCTAATGAGCATTATGAGCTAATGCAAATTTTTAATTGAACACTATTGCTTAAATTCATACTAGTATAGTCCATTATACCAAATTTTCACAAGATAATCCCTATATATAATATTTTTATTTTCTTGCCAATAAACTAGAAAATCATTTAATAATATCCATTACCAAGTATGTACATGGAAACTGCATTTTCAAACCAAATATTTACCAAGTTATGTACGAGTCCCAAGAACTCCATAAGAAAACAACCAATACAGTACACACAAAGATCAATGGAAAAAGAAAAACAAACAGTATTTTCTGCTCAAATACCCATAAATAGCCGGCACTGCGACTCCCAGTGCTCCTTCACCTGCTGAATTCTCTCCGTTTTTTCAGTTTTGCGACGTTCCTCCCAATACTTGGGACAGCTGTTTTGAACGTAGCACAAGTGAGATATACGGTACCCAACCATACAAGAAAGTGTATGCACACAACTTGGTATATGTTTGGAATGTAGTACTGAACTGGACAATAAATAATATACAAGATTTTAGCTGCTAGTGCTACACAATGCTCCCTACCAAACACGGCATTAGAATATAAGTTACCTTCGGTTCAATAGAATGTGTAGCTCCTCTAAATGTACAGCACCTTCATATACCCCTGCCTGAAATCAATCAATAGAAGATTATGGAACAATGAAGTGTGTTCAGAGAAGACATAAACGACAATCTGGTAAACACATTAAGTTTCTATCTGAACAACAAACCCAAGCATTATTCATTGTTATACCGTATATGAGGGTTCAAGTCATCTTAGTGAAAGTCCTACTCGACATGTATTAAAATTCACGTGTAAAATTCCAGCCGGGCAGGGACTGAAAGATGAAGAAGAAGAACTCACCTCTCGACATATGGGACATTTTTCTTTGGGATGTGCTTCCTTCAACCCATACACTACGGTCACGGACGCAGCTTTGCACGCGCACATGCAGCAGAAGATATGACCACAAGTAAGAGATACTGGATCAAATACTGTGTCCTGTTAGAAACACATCGTTAAGCTTGAGAGATGTGTCATAAACAGATGATAAACTTGAGATTCTACATAAACAGTCTAGAATAAAGACAAAAATGCATGCTCATCTATTTCCTTATCCGTTTCCAAACAAGAATTCAAATTGGAAACTTAAAAATAGCCAAACAAAAATAAAAAATGGTCGACCAGTTACATCTGAAAGTAAAATCTAGACTAAACCGCATGTGTATTTTTCCTTGTGCAATGTAAAAGCTGTTTCCAGATCTTTGTGAAGATCAAATATTAGTATTACATCTTTCTATTTGGCTACAAAGATGAATCACTTGCAAAATTTTCAATTCTTTTGAGGAATTCTTCAAAATTCTTGGCATATAATGTTCTCTGAAGCATCAGTTTAGGGGTGTAAAGGAGCCATTCCACCAGCAGTACAGCTGGGAAAACGTTCTGAGGCCCAAGGGCCACGGTCAGCATGGACTGGACTGGCAAAGAATAGACTTCTTGGGGGTTATTCTCATTTTTTCTTCTAAGTTCGCTGTGCAATTTTATATTTCTTTTCAAACTTGTTATGAACTTCGAATAATTTTCTCTCCTTGGCAGGCCACCATGGAAAGCTGGTATGGACCACTGATAATACAACCTCTTTTAACTATATCTTTAGAGTTTGTTAATCTTTACTCAATGGACTCATACCACCTAACATCAATGTGAAACCAAAACAATTGTGCATTCAAGTGATTAATTAACAGATGAGGCACCGCCCCCCAAAATATAAGGAAAGAGGAAAACAAAACGAAGTGACTAGCAGTATTTTAGGGCAAGCTAAGGGCACTAACCAAGCATATAGAACAAGTCAAGTCAACGTCGAGCTTGATTGAATCAAAGAGCACACAAGATAGAGATGGTTTTCCATCATTCAATATGAGAGCACACCCTTCAAAAAGTGCAGGAGCCATTTTTGTATTCGAATTAGTCTCTCTCAAGTTTATGTGAAAAGCCATAAGCTCACACAGCCATGGAGATTGAAGGATCTCAATACGCTTGCTATGGGCTTGAGATTTGAATGCTTGACCTTGCTTAGAGCAGTGAATCTATATTCAAAAAAGACAATATTTTAATAACGTGTAATGAACCGAGAATATTTTGTGCTTATGCTTGACCTAGAGTATTAACAAGGGTACCTTATCATATTTCTTCAGTATTTTGCGCATAGCAATGGAGTTAATGAGAGCATATGTGACCAGGTCCCGGCCTTCTTGAATCAGAGCTGCATGATTTCCATGTGATTTACCTTTCAACCAGATAAAGAACTTGTGAACACCTGATGC
>CAIGRL010007791.1:0-11088 GCA_903798325.1 Fraxinus xanthoxyloides | reverse complement strand
TAATACCCATTAATCAAAATTTATCTTTAGTGGATCACTTTAATCGACTAATTTTTTTTAAATAATAGCACCACACATTTTAATAAATTACGTGTGGCCCAAATATGTTAGAATATTCCAACACCTTCGCGCTTACCCCACTCATACCTGCCCACCTTCAATGCAATCTCTTCATTAGCATCTTGCACATCAATCCCATATTGATTAAATTATTTTCAATCAATTGGTCGATCAAAATTTTGCGCAATGTCTCTTTACAAGCAAGTCCAGGATCAACCTCATCCATCAATGCCCTAAAATCCCTTTCCACATGCCGTGCAAGTGCACCAGGAATCGAAACTCATTATTCTTCTTGTGACTCTCAAGTGTGGATTAACTTAATTTTATTACAAAAAGTTATTATTTATCCATTTTAATTTTTTGTTATTTATATTACAAAGCCCCTCACAAATTTTATATAAAGTCCTCAAATTTGTTAAGTCGCCTCAAAATACAATACATTAAGCTTTTGTCTGGGCGCGATTCTTGCGAGATTTGAAGCAAAATTCTGATTGATGGAAATGTTGGTCGGTCCCTATACAGCCGTAATTATTGACCCAATATCAACCAAATATATAATATATTAAATATTACATTAAGTGAAAATCATTTCTTGAACGATTATAGTCATACTACAATTCAGTTATTTCAATAATACATTACTTTTTCGTTTCTCAATATATATTTAATTTATAAATTGTAATAAATACTATAATTAATTCTCAATTAATTAATATTCACATTTATTTAATTTGATATTATTTAGAATTTAACATTCGGCCCATATCATTGTTATTAAGAATTAATTAATATTTACATTCATTTAATTAATATTAAATAGAATTTCACATGAAAATCACATTCAAAAATGTAGTTCATTATTCACGCTCATGTATGCTAATTAACATACAGTTTCACTTAATTAAAAATTAAATTATATTCATTTAATATAAATGATTTATCATTCATTGCCACGTATATATTTCTTAGTATTAATTCTAAATTAATTAACATTCACTATAATTCATGTATCATATTTGTCATCCATTTTCATTTATGCATTTAGTTGTAATTCTAATACTCACATTCAAATATGCATTTTATTATTTACGTCCATGTATAATAATTAACATTTATTTTCAGGAGCCAGCATTTTTCTCATATTTTAATCAGAATGGTAAATGAAGAGTCAAATATTACTTTCACAACACTTATAAAACATTTTTAGCCATGATCGATGTTGTATTGCTACAAGTTTAGCTTATAATTAATATATGGTGTTCAACATCACACTAATAATTATTAGTCACTCTTTGTTTGTTGTCTCCATTATTCATGGAAGGGGACCTCTCGACCACTTATGGACCCAAGTAATTAGGAACACAGCTAAGATGACCGTTGCAAAGAGAAAAGTCATAAAAATCAAATAAATACTAACCTTCTAATCCACCAACTTTTAAAGGCAATTAACCCATCAAAACATTAAAGCAACAAGGGTGGTCTCTTTTAGTATGCCCTTTAACATATGTAACAGCCATTTCTTTATTATTATTATTATTATTATTATTATTATTATTATTATTATCTCCACCAGACCACCTCTCTTGGATTGATCATGCGTAGGATCTCTTCCCCCACTAATTAATCAATTAATTAGGATAATAGTAATTGATTGGATATAATACAAGCTTTTAAGTCTATGATATTTGTAACTTAGTGTACGTAAAACTTTGACTTAAATATTGATTGTTTGACTTTGACTTAAATTAAAACCATATTTTAATCCAATCCAAACAGGCCAACAAGGCACCTATGACCTCTTAAATAACCAACGTGAAATTTGATAGGAATAATGTTGTAAGGCCCAAGTGGCATGTCATGTAACTTTTTCACCATGTTGAAGTTGGCACATTGTTACAAATCACAGTCGAAAATTAATTATACATCAATTTTTTTAATTTTTTTTTTATTTCATGATTTCATCTAGCCCATATGTGATACGCAGAAGGAGATTCAAGGGAAGCAATTCTCTTTTCCTTCTTCAAATCCTTGTAGAATTTCTTAATGAACGCTTCAGCATCCTTATCTACTTGGTGATTATTATCCTCTGTATCCTTTAATGGAAATGGTGAGTCTGTCACCCTCAATTGTCTCACCATCGGGCTAACCCCAAATCCCGGGAGCGTCAATGGAGATAATTCCGCCGAATCGTAATGATTCAACATATCGAACACTCTCTGAACCACATTTGTTTCTTCTACACGATTGTGGTTGCGCCAGCGGCGGTTTTTGCTCTTGGAGTGGTAAACCGGGGTGTTGCTGCAGCTGAATTCGTACTCTCTAGGCGTCACGAACGACATGTTGACATTGTTGGAGCGGCAGGTAAGGGCAGCATAGTAGTCGAGGTGGTGGTGGTGGTGGAGCAAGAGGTTGCTAATGGCTATTTTTCCACGCTTTAAGAGCATATGAAGATCAAGGATTAGCTTACTCTTTGATATGCCTTTCCTCATCATGTGGAACATTATTCTCACTATGTTCCATAATTTCTTGGCTATCAATGGTGGACAAATTGGTTCAACTCCCATTCTTTTTTTTTTTTGAACCCTTGAGAGAGAGAGAGAGAGAGAGAGAGAGAGAGAGAGATGTCTGGTTGGTTTGGAAGGGAGAAATGAGAGGTAGGTGTATATATAGATATATATGGGTGTATGTATATACGTATATAGGCCCCTATAAGAAATTATTGCATGGCTCATATAGAATTAAGAATGCCAGTCGATCAACTAGTTGTACAAAATGGATGTACATGTAGCAGAATTGAGTACAGATAGATAGGTTGAAAGTTTAACTCAGTTTGACTAGAATCAATTGCAACAACTATCACTGGAACATGGAACTGCAGTTGAATTCCATCATAAATTTTGACATGCGTAGATGATGGATGAAACCATTATAGAGCCTGCTCAAGGCACTCGGAGGCCTCAGCAAAATATTTTGAGGAAAATAATACTTTTGTTGACGGAAATATTGTTTTATTAATGAAGAGAGAAGCAATAAATATTTAGGATAAAATTTCATAATAAAATTTATTTTTCTTGCGTTTCTGAAATGCAAAATTAATAATTAGATCATTATTCTATAATATCAATGGAGATGTCTGATATTTGGTTTTTTCATTGTCATTATCCCAATTATTTATCACATCCAACAAATGATCAATCAAAAATAATTCAGTGTCCCAAATAAAAATGTTTTAACTATGAAATACTTAAACAAGAACTTCTGCAAAAATGGAGGTGATGAAGAAATGGAACAAGCTCATGCAGGAATAAACAAATTATCAACAAGAACTTGCCAAGATTTGGCATTCTTCGATAAACTTCCAATCTAAAAAATAAAATAAAAAAAATTACCTTTTAAGTTACAAAAACTCTTTTCATTAAATTTTTATAAAGGAGTAAATATTATTTCTTTAACACGTTGAATTTATTAATACAATAACAAAGAAAAGAAAAAGAAAAAGAAAAAGGAATAGACACCTTGATTCTTGATACTAGTAAAACAATTTGTGCTTTTATTGGGCAGTGATGTTGTCTATTGGTTTGGTTTTATTTCTAATTTTTCACAAAAAATAGTACTAATTATAAAAAGACAAAAGTAATTATAGAAAAATTGGGGCCAGCCTAGGCGACCGCCTTAGTTTCCTAATACCTTGAGTTGGCTCTAACTGACTATGATTTATTTCTAAAGAATGCATGTGTACATGTTTGCTTGCTCAAAAGAGTCATACAAACCGAACATGTCTTGTGTCTAAGTTGAAATCGTCGCACTCTTAAAGTTGCCAAAACTCATTCGCTACCTGATATTGAAAACATTTGAATATAAATACGAGTATATAAATCCAGTGAGTAGATACTATTTATCACGACTCGTTGTCTTGAAATATAATTATTATTAATTGCAATCATGTTTGGAATGATAAATTGAATAATATTGTACATTAAATAAAAATATGATTTTTAATGAAATTTGCTGATTATCTTATCCAATTCATCAAGTCTTAGGAAAATAAGAAAATATTATGTGTGGTAAATTCTTCTAGCTAGCCATATTATTGGCCAACTCTCTCTCTTCGGACATTAATGATACGTGAAACTGATAGAGCAAAGTCGACTTGCAACAGAGATAATTGTCAGTTGTTCACAATTTATTTATTTAATTTTTGGAGTTGATGAAACCACAATTATAAAACCATGCTTCTAGAAGTGATTTATCAAATATATAGCGGTCAATTTCACAATAAATTGATATCTGTAAACTACCAAAACAAATTGTTATAGGAAAAAGGGTCCCTTTCCTCCCTGTCAATAGGACATAATTCTAAGGGACAATGTGCCTTCAAAAGTATCCAAAGAAAGGGGGGAGCCATTGCCCACCACAAAAGAAATTATTATTATATTGATAAATACAATAAAAAATACGACAAAGTGCAAACAAAGTTCAACATTTGCTAGACATATTATAATTAATGGTGTTAGGTTTTTAGTATTGACGATCCTGTGGACAAAATGATTGATCTGTAACGTGTTATAAAAGTCAATCACATAGGGTGCTATTTATATAATTTAGATTTTGAGGTCTAGGGCTCGAGCATGAAAAGAGGAGAAACACGGCGCCGTATTATCGTTGGCCTATTGCCTGGACACTGCTTGAGTGACTAAAATAGAGTGGTTATCGCTTGCTTGTCGCTCAGCTCTCGCTCGAGCGAGAGGCCGTCGCTCCCCTGTCGTCGAGGTTTTGCTCGAGCAACAGGTTGTTTCGGAAAACCTTAATTCGCGATTTTAAACAGATTTTTCCAACCCATTCAACCTAATTCCACTCTCCTATAAATACCCAAGCCATTGGACGCATTTTAGTGTGGTTGCTCATTATATTACTTCTTCCTATCATCCTTTGAAGATCCAAGATATTCTTACATTAATTCTATCCTTTGATTCTTGAGATCACACAACCACCAACTGAGAAAAACATCAATTCCTTAAACCGAAACACCACATATTTCTTATTGGTCGTAAGAAGGCACTTTCTCAACTGGACTTTAGAAGTTTCTGGAGGTTGAGAGATGTTGGACTACAAGCCCAGGAAGAAGAACAAGAATATGTGATTCCTTGATATCCACTTGGAAGAGACGTGTGCAGAAGAACGTGAGACTGCTACAGCATATCTTGGGAAAAGATTGTGAGTCTGTAAGTACAGCAGAACTTGAAAGTTACATGAGGTAGATCACGAAATCTAGTAGGGTGGTTAGATAGTATCTACGATAGTAGGTCGCAACGATGTAATGAACAGCAGATCTCGGAGTTGCAGGGTTTATAATAGCTAGTGAAACTAATTTGGAATTGAACTATAACCCACATTGTCCATAGTGGAGGTAATTGGCTTGATTCTGAATTTTTTACCCAGTTGGATTTTTCCGTCATCATATTGGTGTTTTTACTGCTTTCTTTATCGATTATATTAACTGCAATATTTAAACATAGGATTTAATTGATGTGATTGAATAACCATCTAGAGATAATTAGTTGGTGACTTGTTGCCTATTAATTAATAATTCTAATTTCACATAAAATACCTATTCACCCCCCTCTAGGTATTGTTATGGTCGAACTACGCATTTTTCAAATGGGTTTATAGTAGAAAATTGTGTCGCTTTACTTAGCTTCCATATGGAGAATTTATAAGTAGTTTTATGGATAGAAATAATAGCAGATCTCACGAAATATGTGAATAATAATGAATAGTATTTGTGATGTATGGTTTGAATTAATGTTTAAGTTTAAGTTTAACTAAACTTATAAATAATTTGTAAATTTTGGACTTTTACAATGGAATCTTAATTCTTGACAAATGATATTCAAATTTGACTCCAAGCATGGTCATATAGATGCAATACATAAATGTTCAGACTTCACTTGTAGTCAAACGAAGGCAATCCTTGAGGTTGGTTTATAATGGTTGAAGATTTGTTGTGAATTTAAGGCTGTCGTGTCCATGTAAGGTGATAGCTCCTAACATATAAAAGATTGTTGTTCCGGGTATATATAATAGCAAGAAATGGTCGTTTATGTAATTAAACAAACAAAGTCTAATCCGCAGGAGCGTGACTAAACTATATATTATGAAAAACTAAAAAATGCAGCCAAGAAGTAAGAAGAAGAAAATGATAATCCGAGGCAAGTGATGTCACTTTCTCCTTAAGACAATATAGTCCCGCTATGGTGCTCACGGTTGTCGGCACTTGTCTCCTAAGATACAAACGATTCAACTTGTGGTAGTAGCACTTCAAACCATAAATTACGACGAACTTTCATCAGATTTTCTCCCTACAGAGAAGAAAATGGTTTTGGAGTGTTTTGAAAGTGATTTGTAAGAGATTTTATACAATGCTCAATGTAAATATGGTTGTGAATGAAATGTCGTGCCCCAATCTCAGCAACTCTTGCCAAAGGTCGCATCGTTTACCGTCGCTAAACTTTTGCCATCATTTTGCTCGAGCGATGAAAACAATGACTTTTTTCACTAGCATGTCGCTTGAGTGACAACCTAGCCGTAAACTAGCAATAACTTTAGTCAATTTTCCAGACAGCTTCCTCTATTTTCTTCTCAACTTTGGACCGCAATTTCTCGTTCATCCGGAATTGGGTTTGAGATTCCAAAAATACTACGACGATCTACTCAACGAGTAGAACAAGTTAATCTATTTATTTTTGTGATTTGACCATCGGATCAAGTCCGAATATTTGGTCGAAATTGACACGAAAGTCACTTTTTCAAGTTTTAGTTTTATGACTTAAACCAAATTTTAATATTTCAAAATCAATTTTCAACAATCCCCCACATGAATGGAAATTCAAACATGCATATGCATTGCGAAATTATGATGCATTGTAGAGAGAACCAAAAAAATTACATCAGGTAAGATAGCTTTCGACTTTAAACCTCCCTTAGTGAAATACTATTGGACTTACTTGTCGAATTGATGAACATGATGACTTGAACCATTTGACCGCTAGTGTAAGTCAAGACAACAATACTCACACTGATGTCTTCCCTAATCTGTTCATAGTTCTCATGACATAGTTCATTTTGGCCCTAAATCACCCTTAGGTTTCATAAGTGTTTAGAGAATTGTATCCTCGAGCAATTCTCATTGAAGTGGTCCCAATTCACACTTATATAGGTAACCTCCTATTAAGGGTATTTTGCCCTACTCCACTTGACTTAATCAAGATATATGAATCATTAAAAGAGTATCTTAACCTTTAATCATTCTGTAGAAAGCACTTCAATATCGTAGGAATAAGTTATGAAATAATTTCCTAAGTACTTCATTGAATCTTTATAAATTAGTTGTCCATTTGAACCAAGATCTTGAGATATCCAGTCAACAAGACAGAGTTACCATTACAAAGATCCTTACGTACTAGGCTATAATCTCATTCCTTTCGATAGACAACATATTTGATCTCNTATAGGTAACCTCCTATTAAGGGTATTTTGCCCTACTCCACTTGACTTAATCAAGATATATGAATCATTAAAAGAGTATCTTAACCTTTAATCATTCTGTAGAAAGCACTTCAATATCGTAGGAATAAGTTATGAAATAATTTCCTAAGTACTTCATTGAATCTTTATAAATTAGTTGTCCATTTGAACCAAGATCTTGAGATATCCAGTCAACAAGACAGAGTTACCATTACAAAGATCCTTACGTACTAGGCTATAATCTCATTCCTTTCGATAGACAACATATTTGATCTCATGCAAACCTTTCGTAAGAGGATCCGCAATGTTCTCATTTTGATTTCACATAATCTATAGAGATGATGCCATTAGAGATTAGTTGCTTAATAGTATTATGTCTGCAACGTTTATGTCTAGACTTACCATTATACATACTACTTTGAACCCTTCCAATAGCTGATTCTATCACAATGTATACTAATCACAAGTACCAGGTTGGACCAACATGGAATATCTTCTAGAAAGTTACGAAGCCATTCTGCTTCTTCTCCAACTTTGTCCAAAGCAATAAACTCTCATTCCATTGTTGATAGAGCTATACACATTTGCTTTGTCGATTTATATGATACAACAGCACCACCAATGGTAAATACATAACCACTATTAGACTTGGAATCCTTCATGTCGGATATTCAATTCGCATCACAATATCCTTCAAATACCGCAGGATATTTTGTGAAATGTAATCCATAGGTTAAGGTATACTTCAAGTACCTAAGAACCCTTGTCAAAGCCTTCCAATGATCTTGACTTGGATTATTTGTGAATCTACTAAGTTTATTCACGCCATATGCTATATTCGACCGAGTGCTGTTCATAATATACATTAAACTACCTATAACTTGTGAATACTTTAGTTGTCCACACATTCACCTGTATTTTTTACTAAGTGTAAACTTGAGTCAATAGGGGTTTTCACAGGACTTTCCTCAAGTATATTTTACTTCTCCAGTACACTCTCGATATAATGAGATTGGGAAAATTCGATTTCTTTTGGTGTTCTAGAAACCTTGATCCCTAGTATCACATTAACAACACCCATATCTTTCATATCAAAATGCTTCGTTAGCATTCTCTTGGTGTTTAGCATTAGTTTGTGACTCTTTGCCATTCTTAACATGTCATCTACATATAAACACACAATCACATAGACCTTTGGTGTATGTTTTGTATGTAGACACTTATCACATTTGTTTATCTTAAATTCGTTTGACAACAACATTTTGTCAAACTTTTGATGCCATTGTTTAGGAGCTTGTTTCAATTCGTACAAGGACTTAACAAGTTTACTAACCTTGTGTTTGTGATTAGGAGAGACGAACCCTTCGGGTTGTTCCATGTATATCTCCTCTTCTAATTCACCATTCAAGAATGCAGTTTTTACATCCATTTGATGAATTTCAAGTTGTGTATTGCTGCAATCGCAATTAGTATCCTTGTCGACGTAATTCTAGTCATGGGTGAGTAGGTATCAAATAAGTAAAGTTATTCTTTTTGCCTATACCATTTGGAAACCAACCTAGCCTTATACTTGTCAATGTATCCATCCAGTTTAAGATTCTTCTTAAAAATCCATTTACACCCTAAAAGCTTATTTTCGGGAAGTAAATCAACCAATTCCCAAGTATGATTTTGCATTATTGAATCTATCTCACTATTGATAGCTCATTTCCAATGCGGTGCCTCAGGTGTAGACATGGATTCATCGAAAGTATTTGGATCACTTTCTATAGAAATACGTTAGAAAATTTGGGCCAAATGAAGTAGGTATTCTTGCACTTTTACTACGCCTTGGTTCTTCCTCATATGAAGTACCATTTGAAGTATCATAAGTTCTTTTGTTTGAACTTGTAGTTTCATTTTCTTTACAAGGAAACACATTCTCAAATAAAGTTGCATTCTTTGATTCAATTGTGGTACCTTCATGTACATCTTGACTTTTAGACTTGTGTACAAGAAAATGATATGTACTACTATTATTCGAATATCCAATAAATATGCAATCAATCATCTTGGGTCCAATTTTCACTTGCTTAGGCTTAGATACTTCAACCTTAGCCAAACACCCCCACACTTTCAAGTGTTGGTAAGATGGAGCATGCACTTTCCATAATTCATATCGAGTCTATTCCATGGTCTTGAGAGGTATACAATTAAGAAGACTATTTACCGTTAGAATAACTTCCCTCTACAAGTTCTATGGTAAGCCCGAACTTAGCAACATTGCATTTATCATCTCTTTGAGAATTTACTTTTTACGTTCAGCATTGCCACTCGATTGAGGCGAGTAAGGTGTCATTATTTGATAAATAATTCCATGTTTGAAATATAATTCTTCAAACGGCGCCCCATATTCACCTCCTTTATCACTAGGAATATTCTTTATTTGTTTATCGAGTTGAGTTTTAACTTCAGCCTTATATAGTTTACAGGCTTCCAACATTTTATCTTTACTTCTCAAAAGAAAGACATAACAATACCTTGTACAGTCATCGATGAAAGTCACAAAGTGTTTCTTACCACCCTTAGTTTGATGATAGGAATGTAAAATGCATATTTTTCTTCTTTATTTTATGTGCTCGTATGATTAATCAGTGCCAAAATATACTCATTATGTTCAAATTTTGATTTATGTGGCAATTCTGTGGATATGAAGGAATTTGAAAGAAATAAGCGAACAAGGGCCAAAAGGAAAAAAAACGAAGTCTGGGGTTTGAAATGCAAATACTCAAAAGTTGTGGAATCTCACGATGCAAATTTGAGAGTGTTAGAGGTCAATTGGATGAAGAAAGAAGTCAAAAGGATGAAATATAATCAAAGTATGATCACACATCAATTTTCAATTGAAAAAGTTATGTACCGATTTTCAGCCTCATATTGAGACCCATTTTTGATATGGAAAACGATTGAATTGAAAATTATATCTAAAGTGAATTTGTAGCCTTTTGAGTTAGCTTTCTAACGCATCTTAAATCACTACAATTGGATATTGGGAGTGGAAGATATGAACAAATTACTAAAAGCTATTCGATGGAAGAAACCTATAACTATGCGGTCGCGTAGCCTTAATTCCATGCGCGCAAATGGGGTTTCAGCGAATTTCAGAGTCAATTTTCGATGTACTATCCGACCGCATGACTTACTACCATGTGGCCGCATAGTTCATTCCCGACACAAAAATTCTAATTTTTGAATTTAAGTCAACTACCTATGGAAACAACTAAAAATACGTGATTTGCAACACTATAACGTACAAAACGCCTCCCATCTTCATTATTCATTATTTTGCTCATAAATTTCTGAATTGTAACTAAACTTTTACACTTGATCGAAGGAAATTGAAGCTTTGGAACAACATATTATGAGATTTAAATAGTTTTTCTTATTGTTTAATTCTAATTTTGCGTATTGAATATTCTTCTGCACTTATTTTCATGATTGTTATGTTTAATTGCTATGAAGCCT
>CAIGRL010007743.1:0-14550 GCA_903798325.1 Fraxinus xanthoxyloides | reverse complement strand
TATATACCCTAATTAACCCAAAATTCTTCTCTTTTTAATACATCCAATAAAAGTCCAATTGAGATCCATTTAATGTATTATTTTCTTCAAAGCAAGTCATTCACTTTCCAAAGAACGAACTTTATCCAAACTTTGCCTTCAATAATTAAGTTCTCATACTTTGGATTTTGCCATTTTTTCGCTATTTTGCATTCTTTTCTTCAATTCTTCATTAAATATAAAGTTTTACCTACAAAATACAATTGAACATAAATTAAGTAGAATTTAATTCAAAAGACAAATAAAATAACATAATTTAGTGCCGAGAATAAGTATAAAAACTACACTTATCATTAATCCTGTTTCGTCAATTTGTTGTGATTTCCTTTCACTTTCTCATGTTTAAATTCAATATTATGCGTGACTAAATACTTTTATATTAGGATTGATGGTGTAGCTTAGGTTTTTATTATATGTTTAACTTCAAGATTTTCATGCATTTTTATTGACATAGACATTATAAGAAGTCGATAGATAATTATAATTTATGCAATCTTTATTGAATTTCTATAGATGCGCTCGTATGTGTGTGGATTTACATAGAGATATAGTAATTTCGGGCATACGAATAAGACTAGTGTTGTTTGAGAGAGATCACTAAATACAATATGTTAATTCGATCGTTGGTATGTATGAAAAATGACTGAATAAATTGGAACTAAATGAATGATAAATAACCTAAGTGAAATCTAATCGAAAATCCTAACTATCCAATTACATAATCTTATCTCTAGTTTTTAATTTGATTTGTTATTTTATTAAATAGCTCGTTATTTTATTTCTTAGAATTTCGCTTTGAAAACATAACTTTATTTGATCATTGGTTAATACTTTAATTTAAATTGAAACTAAATTGTTTAAAACTTTATAGCAGATAATAGTCTATGTGGGATGATATTCGAACTTAATAAATCCACTTTATGACTTGTCACAATTCGCACACTTACGGAATTTCATGAACAAGAATCAAATATAAATTCCACTTTTTCTTCCCACGCCAAATATACCTCTGGATCGCTTATTCATTTGAATGAAGGAAATATTGTCTTGTTATTGTACGTATTTTGATAAACACTTTCTCCACCAAGATTTCTACTTTATCTTCTTGCATTGAATGCTTCTACACGTTGGCCCCGATGAAGATTAGCAACCTTTGTGTCCAGCCTGTCCAGTTTGTCGCTCACATCCCCAAGCATCCTTCCAAACCGCTGTAACACCTCATTCGACATTTTAAATTCTACAATATTTGTGCCTCACCAAAGTTCACTCATGTATCACTCAAGTTTATCTTTTACCCTCTATTGATATCATCACTCTACATTTTATCACTCAGTGCTTTCGCCCAAATATTTCAAAGAACAAGGTGAACTCAACAAATATTGTATTCTCATGGATCCAACTGAGTATTGATCGCAAATTGTGATAGAAGAAAGAAAATAAAAAGTGAAGAATGATTCAAAGATACAAAAGAAGTGAAAGGATGAAGAACGAATTCAATGGACTATTCAATAACGTAAAAAATGGAATAAATTTTAAACGATCTTTTTTTTACTCAAATCTGAAATTTAAATTGCTGGAAATTTCTCGGTAATACCAACTCATGCGAACCACGTAGCAATAAACACTACGCAACCAATAACGAGATTGAAGATCCCAAGAAAACGTAAAGAATAATCATGGTTTTGAGTTTGAACCAAGAATTAATGAATCAAGCAACCAAACAAAAATAATATTTGAATGACCTCTTAATTACACAACACGTTGATTCACACTCGATGTTGAACGCCACAAGAATTAACTTGATAAATTTACGGTGTTCAATGAAGAACAATGGTTGAAAGCACAATGCCTCTCANAATATTATTGTGAATTGTTTGAGGAGAGTCTTAAGATTAAAAAGGTTAATAAAGCTTGATGAGAATCATAGATCAACGAACACTACGTAACCCACACCGAAATTGAAGATCACAAAAAAAAAACCCAAAGAATAATCTCGATTTTGAGTTTGAACGAAAAATTAATGAATCAAGCAACTAAACAAAAACAATGTTTGAATGACCTCTTGATTACAAAATACATTAATCCACACCCGATGTTGAACTCCACAAGAATTAACTTGATAAGTTCACAGTGTTCAATGAAGAACAATGGTTGAAAGAACAATGCCTCTCAATTGTATAATAATATTAAATTATCAAAAAAGGTCCATACATTGAATAATAAAATCCTATTTATACTAATGGCTAGAAAATCTAATAAAAACGTAATCAAATTCCTAGAAGATTACAAAAATATCAAAAAAATAGTGTTTTAGTCAAACTAGGAAACTCTAAAAAATTGAAAATTTTCTGTCAACTTGTTCTCAACATGTTTTTGTGCGACCGCAAGCCTAAAAATACCATGCACCCATGTAGCTTTATACAAAATTTCATGTCGTTTCGAGAATGTACTCATAGGCGAAAATTCAACAATTTAGCTGAAAGTTATGCTCGTTTTAATCACGCTGCTCGTTTGCTGCTTGAACCGAGTTGATCTATTTGGTTTCTTCTTCCAATCCCAACATGAACCTTGTTCTTTGGCATGTTGTCTTCAATTCCATGTGCCTCGTTTTCCGAGCATGCATTTGTACGACTTTTATTAATCATTTGAAGACTCAAACTTATTGTTAACAACTCTCCGTCAATCATCAATTATTATAATTTAAATTGCAATGAATACGAGTGTTAAAGAACGATCACCATTATGCCCAACTCGTTGCAAGAAAAAAAAAATATTCAAATTCAGCGTATGATCTCCGAAATTACTTAAAGACGTGGAAGATAGACTCGGCACAGTTAAAAAATAAATATAGATGAAATGTTACGAAATATTCAACCGTTGTATGCTTTTCACTTAGCTATTAGATAAACAAGTCCTGTCATGAATTGATGTTATTGTTAAATTATTCAAATTAAGGTCAGTATGATATTTGACTTTTTAAATTTTATAGAATATTTTTGAGTTTCATTTTCGTATACAGTAAAATATCCATTTAGCTGCTCACCTATAGGTTATCACAATTCGTAGATAGAACTCATTTCAGTGTTGCTGCACTTACCGTCATTAGAGGACTGTAAAATTTACAGCCCTCTCTAATTAGTGTGGGGCCCATAAATTTTACAGTCCTCTAATGATTGTACAAGTGATATTTTTCAACTCATTTATTCAATGTTTTGGACATTTCTTTATTAAAATATATGTTGTTGACAGAAAGTAAAACTTACAAAAATTAAAAGATTGAACACACAGATTTTTTCGGCCGAAATCCTAGATGTTCAGTGACCCTTTTAACACATATTCTCATGTTGAGCATCCATATACAATAGAATAAAGCTCGATTGCAATATAAAACCAAAAATAGCAACGAAGATAAAAGATCGTTCAATATTACAACAAATATATTCTACTGAAGACTTATCTTTCAGTCACTAAAGATTGAAAGTCCATTTCACAAAGAACACTCAAAACCACCAAACCCTAAACTGAAGTTATACTAAAATAGAAAGATCACTTGGAATCCTTCACACAAACACACAAATCACTCAGATTTCAAGTATAATACAAGGATTACATGATTTAGAGCCTCAAATGAGGTTTTCGAGTAGAGTAAAGCACCATAATGAAGAACCCATCAAAGGGTTATTTTCTCTCAAAATGAAAACCAAATACAGAGTTTTCAGCTACATGAAGAGACGCAGCCGGGGTTAAATGATAGAACCATCCAGAATAGCATCCAACGACCAAAAGCAAGCCAAGTGTGACCATCTAATTAAACTCGTTTATATAAAAGAGTCGTCATTTTTAAAGTGCAACTTTAATTATGCCAAATTTTGGGAGCATCTAGGGTTCGAGTCCTCGACAGTAAATAATCATATTGGTACACATAGATTCATACAAACATAATATACTTGGTTTGTCAACTATGGAATGGAACAAAAAAACAAATGAAAGAAAAAGAAGAATATCTACCGACAGACATTACAAGAATGTAATTTTTTCGTTGAAACAATAAGCAAACCTAGACCAATCATGTATAAAATGTCCAATGTTATATACACAATTAATGCCGAATTTGTCTTCCCCCTCCCATTTGTATGTCAACTCTTTAAGATATAAAAATCCCACCTATATATATATTAACAATTAATGCTGAATGTATATAGTCATATTAACTCTTAGCAAAGTCGTTTTCTACTCCAACTTGCAGGTACCCAATTTGTATTAACATATTAGTAACAATCTCTAATTTCAAACTTAAAACCTCACCGACGAAGCTATTTGACAAATTATTTTGATCGGTTCAAAGGCCTATGACTACTTCTAACTTCAAACTTACTTGTAATCCATTTATATATATATATATATATTAACAATTAATGCTGAATGTATATAGTCATATTAACTCTTAGCAAAGTTGTTTTCTACTCCAACTTGCAGGGACCCAATTTGTATTAACATATTAGTAACAATCACTAATTTCAAACTTAAAACCTCACTGACGAAGCTATTTAACAAATTATTTTGATTGGTTCAAAGGCCTATGACTACTTCTAACTTCAAACTTACTTGTAAGCCATTTGTCAAAAAACTTAAGTGGAAAGATTACATTTATTTATTTAAACTTTGTCTTCAATACGAGCCTCGCATGTGTATCGACTGTAGGCTGGACTCATTTTTCGCACGTGTAAGGGCTTTCGATCAAATGGATAAAAGTGACTCCAGGGATAGCAGGCTTATCTTCTCCTAACCCTGATTTTTTCGCATGTTCATTTTTCCTCTGAAAGCTTAAGCTGTTTGACATAGAAAACATTCTATTTATCTAAAATTTGTCTTTAACATTCTTTTGAGTCCCCGTGTTTAATTTAATTGAAGCAATAACAATAATAAAAATTCATCCCACTAGCCCCCATTGCCAGAATATACATATACTAATGGTCCATTAGAGAACCTGTTGATCCTCTTTGCTAGTCTATACATTTACTAATCGTCCATTAGAGAAGCTGTTGATCCACCTTTCATTCGCCTCGCTTAGTTGTGTCTTCTTGTCTGTAAACTCCTTTGGACCAACTTCTTCCTCAGTTTATGAATGTATGTTGGAAGTTGGAATAGACATTTTAGCATCTTCTTCTTGTTGTTTAACATGCAGATGGCTTGGAGAACAGTATATTTCGTTGCAATATTTCTTGCTTTTTCATCGTGTTTGTCTGCTCGACTTGCTTATGGACAAATCACAGATCCCCTGGAAGGTTTTCTGTTTGCTATTCTTGTCTTCACTAATCAATCCTCTTTTACTATATGCTTGTAGAATCTTGCCTGCATATATATATATATAACAAGTGATTTTCAATCTATCATTGTGCCTACTGCAGTTTCCGCTTTACTAGCAGTTCGTAGCCAACTAACTGACCCCTGGAAAAATCTTGAAAATTGGGATAAGATGAAAGACCCGTGCGCCTCGAATTGGACTGGTGTGATATGCTACACAAACAAAAGTGATGGTTATCAGCATGTTCAAGAATTGTACGCACTTCACTATTTAATGCTTCTTTCCAATGTTGTACCTCCCTTTTACCTAGAACATTATGACAGTAGTTCACAAATTTGCATACGATGGAAAACTGTTTCCTTGGATTATTTGTTTGTCTACCTTCTTATCGTCCACTCAAGTTGCATAATATTAACTAGGACTTGGTGATTAAGCTTATGGTGATTTTGAAAAAAAACTTATTCCCTTCACCTGGTTATGCAGGCGCTTGATGCATTATAACCTCTCTGGTATATTAGCTCCTGAGCTTGGTCAGCTAGTTCATGTGAAAAGATTGTGAGTCTCCCCAGATTTGTGTATCCTCTATTGTATTATGTATTGGGTGATTTTCGATATCAGGTTTCTTCACTTTGATGTCAGGGACTTTATGTGGAACAATATCAGTGGCAGCGTTCCGAAGGAGATTGGCACCATTACTGCTCTTGAGCACCTGTAAGCAGATTGTCAAGATTTTAGATACCTTTGACTCTGCTAAATGAATTCCTTGATTATTGAATGGTTTTCAAGATTTTAAATGATGAATAATGTAATTTTTTTATCCAATCAACAGGTAATAGAAACTGGTATATGGTATGGTGTTTTATGAAGTCTTTAAGATGAGATTAAACAAACTAGGCCTTCTGTTCAGTAAATCTGGGGTTGGCTACATGAGTCCTTTTTCAACACTCTGTTCAATTCATTTCTACGTCTCTTATAGTAAATGTTATCACACAAATCTTAAGGAGTGACAATATTTGCAGTCGCTTACTACCGTAGTCGCCTTACGTGGCATACATGAACGGTTAATAATTTGATGCATTAATATGGTAGTTTTTTTATTGCCTCATGCATCAAATTATTAATAGCCACATGCATGTTACGTAGGGCGACTATGGTATTGAGCGACTGTAAATAGCATTATTTGATCTTAAGAAGAAAACTTCCATTTCTAATGGATAGTCACAGCTTTTAGACGGCATTTCTTAGTCTAGCCGACCAACTACTCTAGTCTTCCCAGCTACACTATGTCTTTAACAACTCTTGTTCTATATTGCAGGCTTTTGAGTGGAAATCAACTATCAGGGCCATTACCCGATGAACTTGGTTATCTTCCAAACTTGAATAAATTTCAGTTGGACCTGAACCAGTTATCTGGATCAATCCCAAAATCATTTGTAAACTTGCCCAAAGTTCAACATTTGTGAGTTTTTCTTACAACCAAGTGCCTTTGTAGTTATAGAACATTTAGGCATAGTTTAACATCAATATCAAAATGCAGCCACATGAACAACAATTCATTTAGTGGGCAGCTTCCTCCTGAGCTTTCGGCCCTTCCTCTTCTTAAACACTTGTAAGTTTCATGTTTTAAATTGAAATGATGTACTAGTTTTGGCTCTAAAGTACGAATACTCTGAATAGGTGCAGTGCACCATAGCTTGTTATGTTCTACACTTTAATATGTGAACTATGACAGCCTATTGGATAACAACAAGTTAACAGGATATCTCCCACCAGAGTATTCAGAATTGCCGAGCTTAACAATTCTGTATGTTCCGATTTTAAAATTTTCAGTTTTTTCCAGTCCAAGGACTGGTCATTCTATCAGATAAATCCTTTTTGCCTTTAATAATTTGCCATTCCTTCTCCTTGCCCTTCTCTACGTATTGCAGTCAGCTTAACAATAATAACTTTGAGGGGAAAGTGATTCCCGACACTTATGGAAACATGTCCAAGCTTGTAAAGTTGTAAGTCCTTTATCTTCGTTTCCCTTCTTTCTCATCAACTTGCCACATGTCATAAAATTTGACTCTATTTTAGACCTGAAACTTTGATGATCACGTATTTACTTGTATATGGAAGGAAGAGATGACAATATATTTGCATTCATAAAACAGTAATTCATTTTCATCCAAGCAGGAGTCTAAGGAATTGTAATCTTCAAGGAAAAGTACCTGATCTCAGTGGCATACGAAGCCTTCTCTACTTGTACGTCTATAAGGTCCATTTAGAAAATCAGTCACAATGTGACATGATATCAGTGCAAGTCTTGCATTGATGGGAAAAAAAATAAACCTGGCCTGTTTTGTTCTTGAATATAATTGTTCTCTTCCCGTTACAGAGATCTTAGCAAGAATCAACTTACCGGAAACATACCAGTAAACAGACTTTCTGACAATATCACAACCATGTAAGTAACATTCTGTATGCTGCCATTATGAGATATTATAGCACTTTATGCTAATACGTCGCTTCATTGTATGACATTTTTCCAGTAATCTCTCAAAGAATCAGCTTAACGGATCTATTCCCTCCAATTTCTCCGGACTTCCTCGTCTCCAGAAACTGTAAAGAATTGCAGCTTTTTAGACTTTTTTCCGTTCTCATGATTGTTGATTTTTCTCATTACTCTTGTGCTTGAGAATAATGGGGTTTTTTCCATAGGAGGTTGAATAATAATTTGCTGAGTGGATCTGTTCCATCTACCATTTGGAAGGATAGAACTTTTACTTCTGACTCAAAACTTGAAATGTAAGTTTTGAACTATCGATAACATCAATTTTTCAGTCTGCACAAACCACGTCTTCTCAATTGTCAAATTTGATATGCTCAGTAATTTAAAAACATATCTCGAAAAGCGCAATAGATCTCTCTTTCGGCACCCCTTATTTGAATAATCAATCTCATCACAGCATGCAATTATTTCAGTATACAAAAATGCCGGTATCTATGATTTTCTGACGAAGGTATCCAAGTTTACTGGAATATCACTTTGCAGAAATTTTCAAGACAATCTACTTTCGGATATTTCTGGTGTCCTGGAAGTCCCTTCAAATGTGACATTAATGTGAGTCTCTATTTGTATATATTATCATTATCAGTTATTACTATATTAGTTCCTCTGTTCCTCAAGCAACTAAAAATGGTAACATGAACAAATTTGTTAGTAGCAGAAGAACAATGGTTACATAATCCTATGACATTCTGATGAATCCCAAATGTTGAAATTTCAGGCTTCATGGAAATCCTGTTTGTCGAAATGCAACTCAAAGGAACATCGGTCTTCTTTGTGGGTCTGATAACGGAGATGAAAATACAGCCACCGTCGTGAACAAGCCAGTGCTAACTTGTCCATCTTCTTGTCCTAGTTACTACGAATATATCCCAGGATTACCGGATAAATGCTTTTGTGCAATACCTTTTGGGGTTGGACTCCGGCTGAGAAGTCCTAGCATATCCGACTTTCCTCCATACCGAGATCAATTCAACGAATTCATAACAGGAAATGTTAAGTTGTATCCTTATCAGCTTTTCATTGACTCACTAGCTTGGGAAGAGGGTCCAAGGCTAAGAATGTTCTTGAAGTTCTTCCCTCAGTTGACCGATGATTCTCATATATTTAACGATAGTGAGATTCAACGGATTGCAGACATATTTGCTACCTTCGCTATACCTGGGAATGATACATTTGGCCCCTATGATCTGCTTAATTTTACTGTCAGTGGACCTTATTTGTACGGTAAGCCAATTTTTACTGATAGTTCTCAGTTAAAGCAATCTTTGCTCTAAAGTTGGATTGAATTGAAAATTCTTGTTACTGTAGTGCCACTCCCATCTTTAAAGGGTAAAGGAATAAGCAAAGGCGCCTTGGCTGGAATTGTGTTGGGGTCCATCTTCTGTGCCAGCATGGTACTTTTAGGTGTCGCACTTCTATTCTTAAAGAAGCATCAGCAGCTCCCACTCAATGCTGTGAAAGATAAATCATGTGAGTTGCGCTTTATTATTCTCTTAACAGTTCTTTTATTTATTGGGTTACATTATACATGATTTCGATCCATACTTCATGTTTGTTTGTTAGTCGGAAAAGTTACAATAATAATGGATGGAGTGAAGGCATTCGGCTTTAAAGAGTTGCAAGCAGCAACAAGCAGATTTAGCATTGCTACTCAAGTTGGTGAAGGAGGATACGGAAAGGTCTTTAAAGGCACTTTAGCAGATGGCACAGTTGTGGCTATAAAGCGTGCGCAACAAGGTTCTTTGCAGGGTGACAAAGAGTTCTACACCGAGATAGAAATGTTGTCCCGTTTACATCACAAAAATCTGGTTTCATTAGTTGGATATTGTGATGAGGACGAGGAACAGGTACAATTCAATCTCAAATATATCTTACCGTATATCAGTACTTGTTCATTCAGTTCACAAATATTCGGATTATAGTGTTATTAAACTTGAACTTACGTTGATCAGTTCATGAAATGAACTTCATCTAATATTAGTTTATTCTTTCTCGTCTTGTTTGTGCATACAGATGTTGGTGTATGAGTTCATGCCAAATGGCTCATTACATGACCTCCTATCTGGTAATGATCCATTCTTATTGCCTGTGTTTCTACTCAATCTGGTTTATTCAGTTTTCAATTTATTGGTGAATCTAGACCCTAAATTTATGTTCTCAAGTAAAAATCTCGCTCGTGTTAACAGCTAGATATAGATCACCTCTAAGTTTTGCGACAAGATTGCATATTGCACTAGGTTCGGCTAGAGGCATTCTTTACCTCCATACAGAAGCTGATCCTCCTATCATTCATCGTGATATCAAGGCAAACAACATATTGTTGGACTCCAAGTGGACAGCCAAAGTATCTGATTTTGGAATCTCGAGGCTTGCACCAGTATCAGATGTAAAAGGAGTTACAGAAGCACATATCTCCACCAATGTGAAAGGAACACCGGTAAGATGAACTCTACCTATGCATTCAGGGACTTCATAAAAAATTTAAAATGAACAGACCAAATGGTTCGTACCCATTAAATATGGGCTGTCTACAAGAACTTTATTTTTGCCACTGCACTAGGTTTCATGTCATAAGTTCGTCAAAAAAGTTTATCCTAGATGTGATGCTACTAAAACCCTCCTTTACCTGGCTTCGGACGGACTAAAAAACAATAATTTGTTTCTAACTCAATGAGATCCCTTGAGAGAGCAACTCAAGAGGATCACTACGAGATTGATGGAATGATGTTCAAGCGATAAATTGTTTAGACAGTTTTAATATCTTTCTCTTAAAAATTCTACTCAAGAATTGGACTTATCAACAAAAAGTACAGTACAGAAGTAATTTTAAGATGACCATAATTACTAGAGGGTGTCAAGCATAGTTATTTGGGGAATTGTATCTTAGAAATTTAATCGATGAAACTTTCAAGCTGCATATTTAGGTTGATTAGTTTCTCTTACCGTCCTGATAACAACAATTATTTTAGCATTCTGTTTTCTTATCCCTTTGGTATTAAAACAATGTTTTTACTTATATGCAGGGTTATCTTGATCCAGAGTACTTTTTGACCCACAAGTTAACGGAGAGAAGCGATGTTTATAGCCTTGGTGTAGTATTTCTAGAACTCTTAACAGGGATGCAGCCTATATCTCATGGAAGGAACCTTGTGAGAGAGGTATCTCTGGATTTCATTATGCTATCATATAAACCCTATTTAGGATTTCATAATAAACTTTTGTCTATATTCATTTTTAAGATCATATGCTTGCTTGATGGGATGAATGAGAAAGTTCATACAGTAGATTTATGAATTTCTAACTTGTGTGAACATGCATTACAAGCATTCAAGTTCTTGATTTCCACAATATGTACTTACAGGTTAACATAGCATGTCAATCTGGAACGATGTTTTCCCTCATAGACGAGAGTATGGGGCCATATCCTTCAGACTGTATAAAGAAATTTATGCAATTGGCCATCAGGTGTTCCCAAGATGAAACAAAGGATAGACCTTCTATGTTGGAAGTGGTGAGAGAGCTCGAAAACATAACTTCAGCGCTTCCAGAATGTGACAACACTGCATTGGAGTTAAACTTAAATACCGTAACTTCTGAATCCTCACCCTCAGCCTCAGCTCCATCTTCTTCAGTCTACTCTAAAACTCATACTTATGTCTCCAACAATCTCCCTGGAAGTAACCTTGTTAGTGGCTTCTTCCCTACCATCAAGCCTCGTTGATCAGTTCAATAATGATCATAGATCAGTTGCACTCTTTCAAACAGTGATTGTTTAAAAGTCTATATTTCTTTTCATATACTTCAAATTTGTCCATATGGTTCTTAGCCTGTAAACTTTAACAATGCCATCGGGTTAAAGAAAATGCTTGCTGTAATTTTGCGTTTATTATGTCCTGTCTACTTTCATTTGAAGAAACCTGAATGGCACTGCCCTTCAAAAGTGATATTCCAATGTTTTTAACATCATATATATGTTTAAGGACGGTATTCCTCGTACTATATGACCTCAATAAAATTCCCATTAGGCCATGTTTGATTTGGCAATTTTTCCATGGAACTTGGAAATGAAATTCCATCTTCCACCAAAAGTCATGTTTGATTGGGAAAATTTTCTTGGCAATTCATTTTCCATTTTTTGCCTCACACGATTCCAATTCCATGGTTTTGAGGAAAATCAATTCCCACTAATTTAGTGGAATTTGGTTTTCCAGGCTACTTTTTTTTTTATTTTTTATTTGCAATGAAAACAAATTATATCTCCAATTGTAACAAGTTTTATCCCTTTAATGGACAATTTCCATGTAAAACAAAGTTAAACGAATACCAAAAAATCCAAAATTTCAATATATTCCACATGGAGAATTATACTAATCAAACACAATTAATTGACAATTTCTAGGAAAACAATTCTAGACAATTCAATTCCCTGAAATTTATTTTCTTTCCACCTAAATTTCACTCTTGCAATCAAATTGACCCTTAGTGTTTTTAAATTTAGAAAAAACTTCATCATTTTAGGCCGTGTTTTCATCTTTTTACCTGAAATTATGTCATTTATACACTAGCATTCTCACACTCACATTTCCCATAAAATTTTAGGTTATAAAACCCCATTGCTTGGCCCCCAGCATAACTGGAAGCTTCTACACTCTTGGCTGTTCAATAAGAATTATATATATAGTCATGTTTTCATCTTTTCACCTAAATTGAGTATGTCATTTAAACACTAGCATTCTCACACTCAACATTTCCCATAAAATTTTAGGTTATCGAACCCCGCTGCTTGGCCTCCAACAACATAACTGGAAGCTTCTACACCCTTGGCTTTCAATAAGAGTTCTATATATAGTGTTAGAAATAACATCAAAATGGTGCTTCATGTGTCTTTCACATTAATTTAAAATCTCGTGGTGAGATCAGATTATTGTCATGTCCTATCAACACAAGAATTCAAACTGAAGTACGAATGGATAGGTTATGGATCAAAAAATGACAACATATACTGTCCTTTCTTCAAAAAAAAAAAATATTTTTTTTAATGATTAAATGATAGAATAAAAGGGAGATTACTTGGAAGTAGGCTCGCTTTGCAATTCACCAGCCTCATCCACCAGCTTCTCATTCTCTTCAGCTGATCCTTCATCAATAGTACCTGGCTCATTTTGATCAACACTCTGTGATCCCGTCAACCTCGCCAATATCACAAATGACATTCCTCCAAGAATATTGTTCAAGCATCTTAAAACCACAACCGAGGACTTAAATAACACTGGTGAAACTCCCTTGGCTAGCAAAAACTCGATCCCATTCAAAGTTTGGTATCTAAAATTACTGCTGAGACCCATGTGAATCGACCAAGTAATAGCATTCAAAACCGTTGGTGGAGGCTTATTCAGTGTCTTGAAATTCAGATCCATCTTCTTCCTCATCATTATCAACCCGTTGGAAAGAGCAGTTCCAAAAAGCCCAGCAGTAAATCCAACAGCAGCGAACAAAGTCCCTTTGTATACAAATGTACCAAGCCTGTTCAAAAGACTGTAAGTCCCTGGCTCGAACATGTGGCTCGTAGGAGAACTCACAAAGATTGCAGGAAGACTCTGGCTCGTTGTAGAGATGGATGGAGCCAAGAGATACATGAGAACAAAATTCATAATTGAACCAACAACAAGAGTAGAAAACACAAAATCAAGCTCATTGAGACCAAAATTGGGACGTGATGCCATATCGCCAAGAACGCAAGAGCTAACACCAACTAACTCCTCCATAAGAACCTTGAAAGGGAATTGTGGATCTGCCAAAACCCTCGACCTCCACCCATTCACAAAAGCCCCAATTGGTCCAAAAACATCCCACAAAGACTTGGATTCATCCGAGTCACCACCATGATACCAACCTCCATCACCACTATATCCACCACTACCACCGCCCTGTCCAACACCAATATCACCACCACCACTACCAGCACAGGGAATATAAACTTTGGCCGTCAAATTTAGGCTTAACTCTTTACTTTCAGTGCAAAGGGAAAGGATGCTCGGGAAAGTATTGTCTGCAACTCTGGGGGTGAAATTGGTAAAATGTCGATAGTGGCCGGTAAGTGGAGAGCACCGGAGTTGGATCATAGTCGCCATATTTTCCGGCGAAGATAATTAAAAGATCTATGGTGTCTCAGTCGATTACCAAATGTAATTCTGAAAACAACAAAACTAAGCTGAATAAATTCCTTCAAAATCAAAAGAAAGATAACAAAAATTGAGAAAGATTACATTTTTTTTTTTTTTTGTAAACATTCATATTTACAGAAACAAGAATCAGAATCTTAGGATCGAAAATCGAAATAACATGGAACATCTTCTTGAAAATATACCTGTATTGTGCGGGCAGGAAATAACAGAGAATTAGATCTGTTAGACAAAATGCACGAGGGCTGATTCTTCAAATAAAATCTAAAACCCAAGTCAATAGTTGGTAGAGTACAATAGACGAGTGTGAAAATGTGACAGTGATTAGGTTATATTTGAGCTATATTATTGAAAAAATCAGGAAAATTAATTAGGATATGTTGTGAAAATATGAAAAAACCTTCACAATGGGGATGTAATTCTGGAAGAAGGAATACTAAAAGAAAATACAAAAATAAAAAGTTTAAAAAATT
>CAIGRL010007702.1:0-12685 GCA_903798325.1 Fraxinus xanthoxyloides | reverse complement strand
TCAATAGTGCAAAATCAAATCAACTTCTACCTATCATATGCAGAACTAGATGTGTAAGTGTGTGCATATCCCTAACCTTCTTGTTATCGAACATCCTGCCATTATCTAATATGATTGAGTGTAGAATTGCAAACCTAAAAATGATGTTCTTCCAGAGGAACTTTGAAGTGTTGGCCTCAGTTATCGTGGCAAGTGGTTTGATTTCTACCCATTTTTTGAAATAATCAATGGCGACAATTGCGAAGCTAGAATTTCCTCTTCCTTTGGGAAGAGGTCCAATCAATTCGATCCCCCTTTGCAAATGACCAAGGGCTAGAAACTATACTCAGCTATTGTGAAGGTTGTCTCTAGATAGTGGCAAAGCTTTGGCACTTATCACATTTTCTAACGAATTGTTGCACATCCTTTTTCAAGGTGGGCCAATGGTACCCTTGCCTAAGTACCTTTTGTGCCAATGACCAACTTTCTGTGTGATTGCCCCGAACCCCCTCATGGATTTCTCTGAGTACATAGTTTGCTTGTTCTCCTTCGATGCACCTCAGTAGGGGTNTGGCAAGTGGTTTGATTTCTACCCATTTTTTGAAATAATCAATGGCGACAATTGCGAAGCTAGAATTTCCTCTTCCTTTGGGAAGAGGTCCAATCAATTCGATCCCCCTTTGCAAATGACCAAGGGCTAGAAACTATACTCAGCTATTGTGAAGGTTGTCTCTAGATAGTGGCAAAGCTTTGGCACTTATCACATTTTCTAACGAATTGTTGCACATCCTTTTTCAAGGTGGGCCAATGGTACCCTTGCCTAAGTACCTTTTGTGCCAATGACCAACTTTCTGTGTGATTGCCCCGAACCCCCTCATGGATTTCTCTGAGTACATAGTTTGCTTGTTCTCCTTCGATGCACCTCAGTAGGGGTAGTAAAAATCCACGTTTTTACAGCACCTCGTCTTGGAAGACGAAGTGGGAAGCTCTTCTTCTGAGCTTTTGAGCCTGTTCTTTCCCCAATGGCAAGGTCTGATCTCTGAGGTAAGATATAATGGGCTTTATCCAAGGTGGGGTATCCTCTACCCACATTACTGTCCCACTTTCATCAATAGAGGGTTTGAGAAGGTGCTCGATAGGGACCACTATAAACAGTTCGGAGTCTTTACTACTTGCCAATTTTGCCAATTCGTCGGCATGAGCATTATGGGATCGTGGGTGGGATCTGTACCAGTTCAAACCTCACAAATGAGCGGATGAAATTCATTACCAACTTTAAATATGCTGCCATAGATTCGTCTCTGGCCAAAAAATTTCCATGAACCTGACTAACCACTAGTTGGGAGTCACTTCTGATGACGAGCCTCTTCATTTGCATTTCTTTTGCCAATCTCAGGCCAGGTAAGAGGGCCGCATATTCTGATGTATTGTTTTTGGCCTTGAAGTCGAACCTCATAGTATAAGTGAGTTTGTGCTCCTTTAGGCTAACAAAGATGATCTCTGATCCCGACCCCATGTCTCTAGAAAACCTATCGACCGAAAGGTTCCAGGTTTGGGGTTAGGCGGGTTCCATTTCCTCCTTAACTTTTGGGACAGGGGTAAATTTTGCCACAAAGTCTGCTAGAGCTTGCCCTTTGATGGCTGCCCTTGGTTTGAAAATGATGTCAAACTCACTAAGTTCCACAACCCATTTAAATAAACTCCCTGAAGTGTCTGGCTTCTGAAGCACTTGCTTGAGGGGTGATTTGTCAATACATGAATGCAGTAAGCTTGGAAGTACGGCCTTAACTTCCTGACGATGTTACCAAGGAAAGGGCCAACTTTTCCATGTATGGATATCGAGTTTCTGCTGCAAAGAGTGCTTTACTAACCTAATAAACTAGCAACTTGTGGTTATTTTTCTCTCTTATCAGGACTAAGCAGAGAGCCTTAGAAGTTACCGCTAAGTACAGGTGCAATACTTCATGATCTTTTGGTTTGGAGAGAATGGGTGTCTGGCCCAAGTACTTCTTCAACTCTTGCAAGGCTACTTCGTATTCCTCCATCCACTGAATTCGTTCCCTCCTTTGAGGACCTTGAAGAAGAGTAGGCAGTTATCTGTTGCTTTGGAAATGAAGTAGTTTAGGGCTGCCACTCGTCCAGTGAGGCTCTGCACTTCTTTTGGCTTTCGGGGAGATCTCATTTCAATCAAAGCTTTGACATTTTTCGGGTTTACTTCGATGTCTCTTTGGTTAACTATGTAACTTAGGATTTTCCCTGATGATACCCCCAAAAGCATCGGTACCTTCGTAGAATTTGAGATTTTTCGTCAAGGTAAGCAACGTGATCGTTTGTCTTCAAACACTTTTCTAGCATGTCATTCACGTAGACCTTCATGGTTCTCCCAATAAGGTTGGTAAACATCTTGTTAACAAGTTTTGGGGTGGTTGCCACGGTATTTTTCAACCCGAAACATAGCCTTGTAACAATTGAGTCATTTATCTGTGATAAAGAAGGTATGCTTCTCATTCGCTAGGAACATGGGAATTTGGTTGTATCCCGAATAGGCATCCATTAAGCTAAGGAGCTCGTGCCCAGCAGTTGAATCCACAAGTTGGTCTATTCTAGGAAGTGGGAAGCTGTCCTTGGGGCAAGCTTGGTTCAAATTTGAGAAATCTATGCACACCCTCCACTACTCATTGTGCTTTTTCACCAAAACTGGGTTTGAGATCCACTTCGGGTACGCAGAGTTTTATATAAACCCATTATCAATCAGCTTCTTAACCTCATCTTTTAGGGCCTCATATCTTTTCAGGTTGAAGGTTCTCTTCTTTTACCTATGTGATGTAGCATTTGGATCTATGTTCAAGTGGTGGCAACTGACCTTAGGGTCAATGCCGTGTCACCATGCTTCCAAGCAAAAATATCAAGGTTTTTTAGTAAGAAGTTTTTCAAATCCTCTTTCATTTCCAGTGGTAAGTTAGTTCCCACCTGCAGGCGTTTTGATGGATCCATAGGGTCTACTAGAAAGGTCTCCAATTCCACAGGTACTTTCTGAGGCTCGCAATCAACGATGGAAAGGTCCTACTCCTGCAAGTAGACTACTTCTTCAGTAGTTGTCCCTTCTTCAAGGGCTTGTATGGTACCGAGGACATCTCCTTCTTCAGGGGCCTCGATCATAACGACGTCTTTTCCTTGTTCAGGGAGGTCGCTCATGACAACGTCGGTGACAATTACGTTGGTGGTTCTTGGTTCCACTTTTCTTAGGGCATTGAGTAGCATTTTCTAGCTCCTCGTTGGTCACCTCATATCATGGCAACGCCATCTTCAATAGGAAATTTCATGCATAGGTAATGAATGGAGGTGATTGCCCATAACTCTTTTAGAGCGGGTCTCCCAAGTACTCCATGATAAGCATATCGATTATCAACCACCAGGAACTCCATGAAGTGGTAAGCAATTAGAGGTTCGATTCCCGTCTCTATTGTTAGAGTAATTTTGCCTTTTGGGATGATGATATCTCCCGTAAAGCCAAATAAGGGGGAACTCATTGGGGTCAGCTCGTAGTCAACTTTCATCTTGTCAAAAGTGGTTCCAAAGATAATGTTAACCGAGCTCCCATTATCTACTAACATTCTTTTCAAGCCATTACGGGCCATGACAGCCCTCACCACTAGGGCATCACAATATGGATAATGCATTCCCACCGTATCCTCCTAGATGAATGTAATTGCTGATTTTGCCTGTATGGAGCATTTCTTTGAGGGCATCTTCCCCTTCTTTGATTTTGGTTTCGGGATTGTCTTGCGACGTCTTAACAGTTCTCCGTGCAATGGCCATGAGACTGATGGTACGTTCAATAATTGGGTCTTTCGTCCCTATTTCTAGGTTCATTGCCCCGTCCTCTTGGTGGGTGTCTCGGTAAGGATGATGTTGATGTATTTCAGCACCAGGATTGACCTCCTCATAAGCAAAGGTAGGTAAGGCATTGAATGTTACTTCGGAAAGCTCTTGTCCATGATTAGTGGTGCCTGATGATCCATCAAATGGGAAGTAGGGCCTCTTCCTCTTTGCATTTGAGGAGGTTGTAGACCTTGGCTGCCCTGTTTCTATGATCTATCAATTCTTCATTGAGAATTTCCCGCCTAATTATTTTCAATGGGACGTCATAGGTGGTCAGGTCCTTGTTCTCACGTCCCTCCAAAAAAGGAAATTCATGTCCAATCCTCCTCGCAAAGCAGTTAGCACTTTCCAATCTGTGACTTTCACACAATATGTCATTTCATCAGTGAAGCGGGATAAGAAACCTTTTAGTGACTCACCCTAATATTGTTACATATCTTACAATCGGTAAATGGGCCTTTCTCCTTCTTTGCATGTTGCAAAGCGTTTCAAGAACAACTTCTTAAGGTCAGGCCAGTTTCGGATGCTTCCTTTTGGCAATCTTGTATACCAAATTTATGTCCATCCACTTGAGGTTAAGTAAAAGGCTTTAAGAAAGGTGAATGCTCATCATCATCATCAAGGTCACAGGATCTTTGAGGCTCATCTGAGTCCTCATCCTCCCCTTGGTGTGTCTGAAAGGGTGGTTGAAAAGGTCCTACTTTATTCCTAGCACGGTCCCTCCTCTCACGCCTATTTCTAGGAAGTGGACCTGAGACTCTTCCTGGTAAGTTGGTTGTTGTCCCTCATATTGGCGAGGCTCATGTTGCCTATTCCTAGGCACTTGAGGAGGAGGAAAAACTTGCCTATTTCTAGGGGCATGTGGTGAATGATCCTACCTATTACTAGGCAGCCCAGACTAATTCTGTCGAAGACGCTGACCAACCTCTAGGGTCTATCTTCTGGCTCGTAGTTTGGAAAAAAATTGAATGGAGCTTCATACTGCATTTTCGAAGCATAAGAGGTCGATGTGTCCCCCTCGACCTCTCTCTCCTGTGGAGCCTCCATCCTGATATAATGGTGTCCAGTCATTTGGCTTTGAACTTCTTCCTCCTCCTGGTAATATCCTTGAGGATCCGGGAATGCATTTTCCGGGGATGCATATGGAGGGACATGATATCCTCCTCGTCCCTACATTTTCATCAACATCTCTTGCATGGTCAAGTTCTACTGGGTTATGTTTCTCATATTGGTTGCCATTGTAGCCATTTCTCTAGTAAGCCTAGTTGTGACCCTGTCCCCACCTCTGGATCCTCCTCGTCTTTATGCTGGAGGTCATGGGCAAGTAGTTAAGGCAGCTCGTAAGGGTTCTCCTTCTTCAGGGTATTCCCTTGTCCTTATATGTGCACTTTCATCATTTGAACTCATCTTTCTCGAAACACTTGTTGTGAGATTTTTCCTTTCTTCAAAGGTTTTAGGTTTCTAACAGTCCATTTTTCAAGGATACTCTTTTTTCAAGGGTTAGAACTCTTTCAACCATACTTCCGCTTGTAGCCCAGCCTTTTCTCCACCCGTTTTCGTGGTTAACGGTATAGTTTCCCACAAATGGCTCCAATCTGTTGATCCCAAAAAATGAGCTTAACAGATGTCGGGTTCACTCTTATCATGTCAAGTGCAGTTCCGGTGCATTCTTACCGGAATAAGTATAGTAATCAGCTTGAAATGGACGCGGGAGGCACTTTCCGGTAAGAGACAAAACAGTTTGGAATCCAGCGGTATGAATTAAAGACAATCACACTATCAATGATTGCCAAGCAGATTCCCAAGAATAAATCTCTCTCTTGTTCAAAGGAATATGTAGAAGGATAAATTAAGAGAAAGAATTTGTATAGGAATTACAGTCTCTTCTTCTCGGGTTTATATTCATCAATAATGTAAAGAACTATCGATAAAGGAATTTGCTAAGTATTTCCTTATGAATATCTTGAGAGTTTTTGAGTGTATATATGTGTTTGATTCCTTGATTACAAAGATGTCAACCCTCGTTTCTTACAAAGAGAAGCTATTTATACTGCTATAGTCAACGTGGTGATCATTGGATCACATGGCCACATCTCCTACACTAAAGACTCACATCATTGTCTATTCCTATAGTTAATATTGACAAGGGATCGTCGTTCAACATTGTAGACTGACACACTAACACACGACATGCTTTATTACAGACGTCACATAAGTTATTCCAGGGATCTTCGAATCTTCAGTATGGGTCAACATCGGCTTAAGGACTTCTGATGTTTTAGAGCTTCGAAGAACTAGCAAGAACCTCAGCTTCCAGCTTCAGCACTTCGTATGGGAGGGAAGGGTTCAGCATCAACCTCAGATTTTAGTGGAAGGACTTCTAATGTCTGTTTCTTCTGTCATTTTGACATTATTGACCTCCCTTTGACTTTTTTACTGACTTCCTATCGACATGGCTTTGCTGTCCATGTGGATATCTCTCCTAGAGCCAGAGGTGGGGCGCGTAACAAGTATCACACAAACCCTTGAACTTGTCTTGAATTTAGTTTCACTATAATCCAAACCTAGCTGATGCACTTCTTCTTTCCTTTCAAAGTCATGTTTTAGATAGATTTTAAATGTCCCAAAAATGCAGTAATAATGAGTGGAGTAAGATAGGATTTCAACACATTTTTTTAGGTTATGTGGAGAGAATTTGTTTATTTAACAAGGAGGATAAGGTAGCACGAATTCGTGGTGAAGAAGGAATCATTTTGCAATTTGTTTATTTGTTTTTTTTTTATGAAGAAATGAGTCTCATTCATCTTGGTTTCCATGTAGAACTAGGATTTTATTTTTTTTCCCTAGGTTTCCTTCTTTCACTTCTGAACAAGTCCTCAATGCTTATCCCCAAGCCTTCACTCATTTTTAAGGTTGAAAGGGATACCAACTAGGTTAGGTTACACGGTTTGGCTGAAGAAAATAGAGTCCCATGCATTCTAATTCTCTATTTTGTGAAAAAAAAAAATCCCTACAGCTGATTACCATGTGCTAACAGTTGTCTTCCTCTGTTCCTATCTTGTTAGGAAATGAAAATTCGATGTTTGAACTTAAATTAATATTAATATGTACAAATTTTGTTTAGACTTCAATTTTCATTTCATTTCTTCACCAAAAGTTTATTTCAGTTCCTAGAGTTCATTTGTTCCATTCATTTGTTCCATTCATTTGTTCTGTTCATTTGTTCCATTCATTTCCATCATTTCTGCCTTCTGGGACTTCATTTCCCGTATAATTAGAAAAGACAAAATTAAGCACATTTGACTCGAGAATTATGTAAGAACCAAGCAACAAATGTACAAAAAATATCTATATCTTAGTCTCGTCAAACTAGAGTATCTTTGTTATCAATGTGATATCAAAGGATAACTTTACGAATCCACTAACCAAATGGTTAAAAATAAAGTTGGTTGAAAATTCAATGAGAGGAATGAGACTTAATTCCTTGAAACAGTAAGTTGATACAATGGCAACACAACCTAATTGATCGGAGATTCCAGGGTCTACGTTCAATGGAAAACCAAATTGTAAATATTTAATCGGATAACTGAGAGAGGCTATCTTCTATCCATCTCTATGATATGATAGTGATGATTGCAAGGAAAATGATAAGAAATAGGCTTTTAATAATGCTTTTCATTGAAAATCTAAATGGAGGAATGCAAGTTTCTTTTAATTAAGAAGTCACTCATATGAGAGAAAAGTTTGATTGAAGTATGGGAACCTTGGATCAAGTATGAGATTCTTACTTCGTTAGACAAAACAAGCTTCTTATGTACCTTCAAAAATGATTTACGTACCATACAAAGTTCTCCAAGAATCTACTACAATGCACGGCAATCAAGGAGCAAGGTGAGGTGAACAAAGAAAAGTGACATTTTCGGGTTCAAATCACGCATGTCTAGCAACTCGGCTTTACTCGATAAATTTCAAAGATATAAAAGTTCCACCTAAACATTTCTTATCAAGTTCCAAGAGGAAAATAACTCTAAATTACTTAAATAGATTTGCACAAAATACAATAAATCTCATTACGCAAAATCCCTACTCTTTCTAACAAGTGCAAAGTACCCAAGAATAGCTCAAAATGTAGCAACAACATTCCCTTCTTTGATTAAAATCTTAATCATAAAACCAGTGATTTCACCTCTCAATTTCTTGCCCTCAACCACCAGATCCCTTCTGAGCTTCCCACAGAAAGTCAATAAAACAAGCATAGTGATCCACATCACCATGGTGGCCGACACCACCACAGCCAACGCTGCCACCATCAACATAATCCCAAAGGTAATTCCCAAAAGCCCAGGTCAATAAAGGGATACAAACCTAGTTGAAACTAAAGAAGATGATTCGTACTATGAAATGACAGATTTTAGAAGCTCCCAGGACGGGGAAAGTAAAATTGCGGAAACAGGTATGAATACGAATACCCATGTTCTTCTTTTGCTCATTAGTTTTATGAGTAGTCTGGATGAATGCCCTAAGATTCAATTACAATTGCATTGGGAAGAACATGGAGTTACTGTTTCTTCTGCGTGATTGTGTGAAATTTTATTGCTTTACTATATATGAAAAAATAATAGAAAAAATTGAAAATTTTTTAAAAATATTCTCATTTGTTTGCTTACTTTGTTGGTTCGATAGATTGCTGGCTATATATAAATATATTGAAAAATTTTTAAAAATATTCTCGTTTGTTTGCTTGCTTTGTTGGTTCGATAGACTTGCTGGCTATATATATATAGATTTGGAATTATGTGTTGATTTATAAATTGTGAGTATGTTACATACTTAGATTAATTAATGTTTATCCATGTGAAATTTGATATTAATTATGCACTTGAATTAAGTATAATATTTTGAAGTAATGAGTTAGTTCATCTACTTGATAGGATGAAGTAGTGGATCTTAGAAGCTAAACCCGAATAATCACTACATTATACATCTTTAAACTGATACTAGTATAGTTTAGGGGTGATTGAATTGTTGTAGTAAGATAATGAGATGAATGAGGATTCCGTTTGTATAAATTCTTTTGTGTTTTGTTTTAAAGTCAATAAGATGAAAATTGGGTGAAAATCTTCAGTTAGAAGTCAATTTTTGGAACGAGTGATTAATAGGGTCATTTCACTCATCATTGCATAAAACAGGGAAAAAGCTATCATAATTCATTAGTTAAAACTACCTTATAAAATATTCAAATGACGACTTATTTAAAATTTCAAAAAGAAAACTAAAAATGCGATAAAGCTAATGCATGAAAAAGAATATGCATAGCAAATTTAAAAAAAAAAAAAACATGTTCATAAAACGAAAGACGGATTATATGCATTGTTTGACAGAGTTGGACTCTGGACAAGATATTATTAGCCTACTTGAATCTTAGGGGTTGAAGAAGTCAAAATATAGGAGAATCCTTATTTGCTAAGATATGAGCTTGTAGTTAATGAAATTTATCCAAACTACGGAGGGCAAGGATTAACATAAAATTTTAGTTTTAGATCGCACAATGAAAAAATAGCTAAAAGAATAGGTTTGGAAATGTACACTTCACGAGTAAAGAAATGGTGTATTTGACCCTTAAGTGTCGGGAATTGAAGCAGCTTGTGGATTTATGATGTTTTACTTAATTTTTCAAACACACAGATCAGTTGTACATTGGATAAGTAGAAATTGATTTTATATTGTAATTTTGAAGGTATTCATATATTTGATACAATGATTTCAATTTTGAAACAAATGAAATGTTATCTAAAAAAAAATTTATTGCATGTTAGATTTTTTAAAAATGTCATGGTTTTGTTTGAAAACAAATAAATGTTTAAATTTGGGGATGTTTGGTAAAAACATTGAGTTATTGTTTCTTCTATATGATTGTAAGAAATCTTATTGCTTTATCATATATGAATAATGTAGAAAAAATTGAAAATTCTAAAAATTTCAAAATTATTTTCTCTTTAGTTTGTTTGCTTGTGTTGGTTATGTAGCATTGTTGTCTATGACGTATATATTTAAAAATTATATATTGATATATAAATTGTTAGTATATTATATGTTTAGATTAATTAATGCTTATTCATGTAAAATCTGATAGTAATTGTGCACATTAATTGAGTTTAGTATTGTGAAGTAATAAGTTGATTCATGTACTTAATATGTAGAAATAGTAGATGTTAAATGCTAAACCCGAATAATCACTATATCATGCATCCTTAAATTGATATTTTCATAGTTTATGGGAGATTGAAATGTTATAGGAAGATATTAAGATGAATGAGGATTCCTTGTATGCAAATTTCTGTGTGTATTATCTAAGGCCATAAGATGAAAATTAGGTGATGATCTTAAGTTAAGATCGATTTTGAGAACTATTTTTTAATGAGGGATATTGCACTAATCATTACATAAAATAGAGAAAATGCTAACATGATTCGTGAGTTAAAGCTACTTTATAAATGATCGAAATGAGGACACTTACTAAGAAATCCAAAAAGAAAATTAAAATATGATAAAACTAGTGCATGAAAGAAAGTACTCATAGCAAAGATAAAAAAAAAAAAAAAAGAAGTAGGTGCATAAAATATAAGACAAACTACATACATTGATGAAACCACAAACACTTTTTTGACGGAGTCAAGACTTTTGACAAAAGATTACTAGCCTGATTGACTTTTAGGGATTAAAGAAGTCAAAATATAGAAAAAAAATCTTATTTGTTGAGATATAGACTTGCAATTAGTAAAATCTATCTAAACTAGAGAGGGTAATGATTAGTATATAAATTTAGCTTTAAATCATACATTAGAAAAATAGTTAAAGCATTAAGTTTGGGGCGTACATCTCACGAGTGAATAAATGGTATATCTGGCCATTAGTTGTCGGAAAATAAAGCAACTTGTTGATTTATGAAAACACATGCGTAAGTTGTACATTGGATAAATAGAAATTGATTTTTGTGTTGTAATTCTGAAGCTATTCATATATTTGATACGATAATTCGAATTTGAGACAAACAATTTGTTATCTAACTAAAATCTATTGCATGCTTGATTTGTTAGATATATTATAATTTTATTTGAGGACAAACAAATATTTAAATTTTGGGTTGTTTGAAGAAAACTTCGAGTTATTGTTTCTTGTGTGCAATTGTGTGAAATTTTATTCCTATATATATATGAAAAAAAGTGGAAAATTGAAGAATTCTAAAAATTTCAAAATTATTTTCTCTTTGGTCTGCTTTTTAATTTTCTTGCTTGTGTTGGTTAGCTAGCATTGATATCTATGATGTATATATTTGAAATTATGTGTTGATTAATGAATTGTGAATATGTTACATGTTTAGATTAATTAATGCGTGTCCATGTAAAATTTGGTATTAATTGCAAACATGAATTAAGTTTAGCACTGTAAAGTAATGAGTCGATTTATATGCTTGATAGGTTGAAATAATGAATCTTAGATGCTAAACCCAAATAAACAATACATTATACATCCTTAAACGATATTTGTATAGTTTATGAGTGATTGAACGGTTGTACGAAGATATTGAGATGAATAAGGAATCTGTGTGTGCAAATTCTGTGTATTGTCCAAGTCTCATAAAATAAAGATTAGGTGAGAATATTAATTTAGATGTCAGTTTTGAGAATGAATGTTTAATGAGGGGCATATCACTAATCATTGCATAAAATAGGGAAAAAGTAACCATGATTCATGAGTGAAAGCTACATTATAAAAGATTCAGGTGATGACACTAATTGAAAATCCCAAAAGAAAAAAACTCAAAATGTGATAAAGCTGGTGCATAAAAGAGAATACGTATAGCAAATATGAAAAAGTATCTAGATGAAATAGAAGACGGACTACATGCATTGATTAAGCCACAAACACTTGTTTGACATAATTAGACTTTTGATGAAAGATTATTGACCTAATTGAATCTTTCGAGTTGAAGAAGTCAAAATATAGGAGAATCCTTATTTGTTAAGATATGGACTCTCGATTAGTGAAATATATATAAATTAGAGAGTGTAAAAATGAATATTAGCTTTAGATCATATATTGTGAAAGTAATTAAAAGAATAAGTTTGGTATTGTGTTTCTCACGAGTGAAGGAAGGATATATTGGACCACTAAGTGTCGAGAATTGAATAAACTTGTGAATTCATAATATTTTACTTAATTCTTTCATACACACACATTAGTTGTACATTGGATAAGTAGAAATTGATTTTTGTATTATAATTTTGAAGTTGTTCATATATTTGGCACAATGATTCCAATTTTGAGACAAACGATAGGTTATCTAACCAAAAATTTATTGCACGCTTAATTTCTGAGATAGGTTATAATTAAGGACAAACGGATGTTCTGGTTTAAGGGTGTTTGATAAGTGTAGGTCTAACAAAAAATTCATTGCACGATTGATTTTGGAAATAATTTATAGTTTTGTTCGAGGACAAAGAAATGTTCAAATTTCAGAGTTTTATCTAGATCATTAAGTTACGATATTTTTGTTTTACTTTTGATTAACTATAGCTTAATCTCTTGCATATTTTGTCTGTTAGGTGAAATTTGAAGAAATGAATGAAACTGGTGAAAAAAAAAGATGATTTTCAATGTTTAGGGATTAATTTACAAATATTCAATAGTTGATTAAGACCAAGAAACAATGATTGAAGATCATATGAAATTAATTGGAGGTAAATGAAAGACTAAGGACTAAAAGAGCACTAGAAAATGGCCAATGTCATGCCTAGAGAAAGTTTAGGGACCAATATGTAAT
>CAIGRL010007602.1:0-10901 GCA_903798325.1 Fraxinus xanthoxyloides | reverse complement strand
ATGAATTCTATCTCTATTTATAGAATTCGTTCATACACTTTCGTATAGGTGCCAACTTTTCAATAAAGTTGAGAAAATTGGATGAAAATGTGTCAAAACAAAATTTAAAAAATTCTGTTAACGACCCAAAAATTGCTTTATGCGGTCGCATAGAGTAGCCAAGTCAGGGACTTCAAGTCCATGACGAGGGCCATGCCACCGCAAGGACAAATGGCCTAAGTGGTCGCATAGGCAAGTTATTTTGCATATTTGCCGATTTTTCCATTTTTCTTTGTTTTAATCTTCTTTTTCAAACCAATTTTGATTCATTCTCATATACCAATATTTGAACAACATAATTTATATAACATTAAGTGTTAATATCGACACTCCTTTTCTTTTTTTTTTTTATTTCTCTTGATATAGTTAACATCGTCACTTAGTGCAACAATATTCAATTAACATCATTGATTTTTAACTTTGTCTTGTACTTCATTCTTCAACCTGTTGTCTTTATGTGGCCTATGATACTCGGTGCTTGTTTGGGGAAGTACACAACATTCTACTAGACAATATAAAATAAGAGAAAAGTAGTTATAATCTTTATTGTTTCTACTGTTCAGTCCTATTTAATATTTCTAGCAAACATACCTTTACTTTTTGGATGTTAGAATTCATCCTTGGTGGAATTAGTGCTATTTTTGAACATCAAAGACCCTTGTGGAATTGCCTTCATATGTAGGATAATGCGGCAGTGACGATGATTTTTGTAGACTGTTTCAAAACTTTGTATGGGTATATAGAATTTTGCTTCTTGCGTAGTGAGGAAATTTCCTAAATTACGAATCCCTTTTAGGTGATTTACAGTAAGGCTCAAACTTGCATTCACCAGTGTTCTTGCTTCAGTATGCTTTTATAACTCAAGAAGGCCTGTTCATTACTTCATATACTTTGTGTTGGTGCACAGAAGTTTAACTTCTGTGAACAGCTATGCCCGTGAAGCTGTGAATGAATGAATTGTGATATAGTTACTGAATAAGCCACTGTTTTATTACCGACTCAAAATCCATAAAAGATTTTAGAGGGAATTAAAATAAGGGTTCTATATGAGAAAGAAAGAATTGTTGCAACATAGAACATTTTGCTTAAACTTGTACAAGGTTGATTTTGTAAACCACCAAGAGGATCGTAACATTTCTTGTTGGATTCAATCTCGCACAATATTGAATACACACACATTTTTGGATTCAATAATCCTGCAAGTACATTATTTTTTTACAGAATTTTAACAGGTGCAGAACCAGTTTGCTTGTTTTTATTTTTTATTCTTCCTATGAAAACCTTCCAAGTGTATTTTCAATTTTTTTTCATGTACCCATAATGTTGTTCTTTTGAAAACCTTCCAAGTGTATATTTGGTAAAACCTTTTGTAATTATACGATGTGGGTCCTATAGAATGCATGGATCAATGAAGCTTACCAAGCTAAGGAAGAAAGAATGAACAATTATCTTCAGCTTGTCAAAAAGGAGCTACAGAAGTTTGGGAATGTCCAGGTTGAATGAGTTCCAAGAACTCAAAATGGACATACTGATGCCCTAGCTCGATTGGCAACAAGTGAAGGAATTGAGAGGTTTGATAGCATACCAATAGGAAGAATTCATCGCCCTGCCATTGAGGAATTTGGAAATGTTCATATGGTGACCGACCTCAAACAAATGTGGATGGTTTCGTATCTGCAAAAAGGTGCATGCCCTGAGGACCCCATCATGATAAGAAAACTGCGAATAAGGACAGCAAGGTACACATTAATCAACGATGTCATGTATAAACGATGATATTCTATACCTTTGCTCAGATGTTTGAATGAAGAAGAAGTACTACGTGCCATGGAAGAGGTGCATGAAAGAATATGTGGGAACCACATTGGAGGAAAGTCATTAGTTCATAAAATTATACGTCAAGGATACTTTTGGCCAACCATGAAAAAAGATACGTTGGAATTCACCAGAAAGTGCGATAAGTGCCAGCAATTCGCTCCAAACGTCAATCTCCCACCTGGAGAGCTGAACTATGTAATGGCGCCATGGCCTTTTTTCAAAATGGGAGGTCGATCTAATTGGTCACATGCCTACAGGAAAAGGAGGCACAAAGTTTACAATTGTGGCAGTCGATTATTTTACCAAATGGGTTGAAGCCGAACATTTGGCCAAAATAACCAAGTACAAGACTACTGAATTCATATGGAAATCAATCGTATGCAGATTTGGAATAACTCATTCCATCGTAACACATAATGGAAAACAGTTCGACAACATTCGCTTTTGCAAACTTTTGTAAGGAGCTTGGGATACAAAAACATTTCTCTACACCAAATCACCCTCAGGCTAATGGCCAAGTTGAAACTATCAATAAGATCATTAAGCATACATTGCAAAATTTGATAATCTTAAGGGAGGATGGGCAGAGGAACTCCCTAATGTGTTATGGTCTTATCGTACCACTACTAGAAATAGCACCGTAGCCTCTGGAGTGAAAGTTGTCATCCCACTTGAGGTTGAAATCCCTTCAGTCAAAACTTTAACATATCATGAAGATAGAAACGAACAAATATTACAAGGGGGGAACTAGATTTGATAGAAGAAAAAAGGAACGCAGCTGAAATCAGAAATGCAGTCTACAAGTAACGCACTGCAAGGTACTACAATCAAAAGGTGAAGAAAAGAAAATTTGAGGTTAGCGACCTTGTCTTAAGAAAGGTATTTTTGGCTACAAGAGAATTGAACATTGGATCTGTGGGACCTGACTGGGAAGGTCCTTATAAAGTAAACAAAGTACTGCTTAGAGGGGCCTATGAATTAGAAGACATGGAATGAAGACCTTTGTTGCACTCCTGGAATGCAAAACACCTCAAGAAATATTATCAGTAGATGGCTGTATTATGTGGTTGTTTATAAATATGAAAGTATGTTTCTTAGATGGTGTTGTTTGTAAAAAAGCGATTTTTTACCTAAGCTCGCGCATACCATAGAAGTATTTAGTACCATAAAATACTTGGGTTGAGTAAGTTTAGTTCGTAAAAATTATCTTTTAGATGATTGCTGAAACTAAGAAAGTTTAAAAGAAAAGGTGAAGTCCAAATTTTTCATTCATAAAGCAAAATCATTACAAAAAGTTTTTTAAGAACTTAACAAAAGTACATAAGGGAAACTATGAAGTAGGAGGATCTGGAGAAGTAACATTTTCCTCAGCTGGAACTTTTTAAGCCTCAGCCACCTTCAACAGCTGCTCCAACTCTTTTCCTGCTCCTTCTAAGCCTCCTCCAAAAAGTTAGTGTCCTAATCCGGATGCTTTTGGTACCTATAGCTAGGACATATGCTTCCTGAGCTATGACGTCAAAAGCTGGAGAAGCCTTCCATTCCTCTACAGCCTTGGAGACCTTCAGCTCGACCTCCTTCTTATTAGCCATCTCCTGAGCTACCGATTCATCAGCTCATTTTTTCTCATTCTCAGCTCGGGCATTTGCCTTTTCACCCCAGATCTGTAGAGCCTTGTTATCATCCATTAGCTTGTACTCTACAGTAAGGCTAGCATTAAGTTCTGCCCCCATCTTGTTGAGACGATCATCATAACTCATTTTCTCCTCATCAAAGTCCGACCTCTCTGCTTCAAGTTCAGCAAAAAGTTTATTAGCTCGATCTCTGAACTCTAGCACTGAATCGAGCTCAGCCTTGACCTGAAGAGCATAAAGTTAAAGTAAAACATTTATATGAAATAAGAAAACTCTTATAAAAAACTTTTCAAAATTTTACCTTGTCAACCACTAAAGTCATCTGAAGAATACCTCGGTGATAGTGAAGATGGGCTGACACAACACTTTCTCTTATGGGCATATCCGCTAGAAAGTTTTGCTCCTTGTCTTTCCAACTTCTTGTCATAAGACTAGCAGACTTTCTAAGAGGCGAGGAAAAACCAGCAACTGACTCCTTTGCTAGAGAAGGACCTCGGAGGAAATCCAAGAATATCTCGGGTTGGCGCCCTACCAAGCCTTCAATGTCTAGTCTCTGAAGATCGAGGCATTTCTCCTGAGATTTGGATGAGGATGCTGCAGTAACAATCGGAATTGCCAAATGAATGGTCGAGCTCAAAGGGGCAGCAGGGGTAGGTGTAGCAAGCAGTTCTGTTGAACGCCATCTTTGCAAAGTTAGCTCAACCTGAGGCTCGGACTCCATCTCTTCAGGTCACTCCTGCTCTTTAGCAGCTACTTTCTCCCTCTTTCTTTTAGCAGCTCCAGCTGCTCTGGCAGCGTAGAGGTTCAGCCTGTTTGGTTGTTGGCCTAAATATACAAGAAAAGAGGAAGTATTAGAGTTTGGCCAAAAGAAATAGAAGTGATGAAGATGTTAAATTGACTTATAGTAGCAGGTCTGCTTGGCGCCAGGGTTGGAGGCAAAGCTCGGAGTAGTCCTGCTTGAAATAAATTATCGTTTGAGATCACGAACTTGCAAGACCTCTATTTGTTGGAAAGAGCTCGGATAGAGTTAGCCCGTTTCTCAATGGCTGAGCTCAAGTGGCAAGGTCAGTTAACTGCAAAATATGAAGCAAGGGAAAATCAAACTTCTAACAAAACAATGAAAAGTACGAAGACATGATGAGCTATCATTTACAAAAAGAATGATAAAGGGTGGGAACTATATCCTGCTTATCCACCTTGTCGAGATGGAACTGCCAATTCCCCAAGACGTAAATAAATTCTTCTTTACACCCCTTGATCGATGAAGGGGTGTCTAAAACTAGAGGGCCTCCTGTTCAGGCCTAACACTAGTATACCACAAACCCGTATTTTTCCCACCTTTCTTAAAAGAAAAGAGAGAATTAAACTAGAATACATCTAGTTCGGGATGACCTAACTGCTTCCATAGGATCAAAGTCACAACTAAGGTCCTCCACCCATTTGGGCACAACTGGGTAGGAGCTATTCCCCAAGAAGAGAAGAATGATCGAGTAATCTTGGGAAAAGAAAGTCTCAGACCGCCTGAAAAATAGCGGTGTTAAGAGCAACGCATCCCATTGGGGGAGTATTAGCTCGGTCAGAGGAAGAAGGGATTACTAACTCTAAAGAAGGGGAGGAAGTTATACTTAGCCCTAATCGTAGCTAACGAATCAACCTTTATTACCGACCTAAAAGAATTCGCCCCCCAAGTTTGGTCCCTATTACTACTTTTCCCTTGTACTCTCTCCTATCTCATCTTACGTCGTTGTTCCATACTCTTAGGTGAGTTCAACATAAGGTTGGGAGGGGGTTGTGGAGGATAAGAAGAAGTAATGGGGATGAGGTTAAGCACTTTCTGACAGTCCGAACTGGCAAAGAAAGACTAAAGGATGGGGTAGACGAAGATGGTGCAGCTTCTTCCTATTTATTTTTCCAAGACTGCACACGAGATTCGTCTGAACTCATATAAGCGAAAATAAATACGAAAAAAGAAAGGTATTCTAATTGGAAAAAGAATACCTGGACGACAACCTTACTCAGAGAAAATAGAAAAAAGCCAAAATATATTTGAGCAAAATTTGGGAAGCTGGAGATGCAAAAGTAAAAGAATGAAAGGTGAAAAGGTTATTTGAAAGTAGAGGAATGTCAAAGGACAAAATCTGAACCGTTTAAATGAAGAATTAAATGATTAACGGATGTTAATCAATACTTCTAGAAGAAGGAAGTTGTCTCACAACTTACAAGGTGACGTGTCTCTGGCACTTATGGAGAGTAATTATTACAAAAATTAGAAGTTGTGCCAAATTATTTTCAGAAGGTCAGTCCCTCACCTAGGTTAGCACTAATCTGGGGGGTAACTATTGACACCGACCTCCGAGGTCACTTAGTCCGGATTGTGTACCCAGTAAGGGGATAATAATGTGAGCTCGAATGTGTGAGGTCAGCTCGGATCTTGAGTTGCTTACTCAAGAAGTTTGTGTAGTCCTTCAAGATGAAATAATGATTAAGAATCACATATAGGATATACAGGCTACCAATCAGGAGGATACATATGGAAATGTCTCAGTCAGCGCCTACATTATCCTCCAATCAAAAATCTTAGCGTCTCTTCCTAAGTAATGCATTAATTGTTAGGGAACACATGTACCAGTAACTCATGATCAACTGATGAAGCCGAGCTCGACAATCAATCCTATTACGCTAACATATGCACTTATTTAGCTCAGTATTGCAGATTGAATGACAGGAGGTACACCGTGCCTGCATTATCCCACTATAAAAGGAAAAAGAGGCTAAATGGAGAGGGGGGCGAGACAAGAAAAATATTAACACTTTCTCATTCTCTTTATATTTCGAATATCTCCTATAAAGGGGGAAAAGAGTATTATTGTGTAATAGTCATGTAATTCGTTGGTAAAAGATCAATCAATTTCATGTTTATTCCATAAGTTGGCTTGAATATTGTCTATACATTTTTCAATATCAACAGTTCCTAATATCTATTAACCGTATCTTTAAAACGTAGTGTTTTATTTATTGTGAGTCTCCCAACAATATAAATAGGCAAATAATTATTTAAATGATGGCCAAACATTCAAACAACATCAGATTCATGTATATTTAACCAAGAATACAAGAATTAACTAAAAATTAATAAGTTTTGAATAAAAAATTATAAATGAGATGTTTCATCCATCCAATACATAAAAAATTTAGCCTAGCATTGCCATATGAAAATTACACAAAAGAAAGATAAACATCACTCGAGATTAAGAAACTTGAGAAGAACGTGAAAACTTCAATTCCTCACTTGAAACTCAACCCCGAATAATGCATTTCCTAGAGATGGCAAATGGGCCGAGCGGCTCATGAAAACACGAGCTGCTAGCCACTCGGGCTCCTCAAATGACGAGCTCGATCTCGACGAGCCGAGCCCACAAGCCACGCTCGTGGGCTTGTGAAAAATTAAAGAAAAAATTGAAAAAAAAAAAAAGAATTCAAAAAGATTGCGGCTCGGCTCGTGAGCTCATGAGCTCGCCCACGAGCATATGAGCCATGAGCTGGCTTGACTCACTAGCATTTCCGCTCCTTGAATGTAAAAATCTCTATTTTCTTGCTATTATATGATGAAAACTAGGTTGCCTTTGTTCTGGACGACCTGTTGATATGTAGGATGTTAAAAAATTCCATTCCAAAATATACAAAAATAAGAAAAAGAAAAACAATTTTTTCCCATTTTACCTTGGGAGGCATGCCTAGGCTTAGCTAGGGAACACGCTTCAATGAATTTGGTAGCTTCAATCAATCTTTGAAGAGGAGGAGGTGTGCGCCACATGTGCAAGCCTAGGTGCTCGTCAACATTTTCTTAAGATATCCGATTGAGTCGATTTAAAATGTGATAGAAAGATAACTCAAAGGGTTACAACTCTTATTTAAATATTACTTTCCAATTCGAATGTTTGCTTTGCAAAAAATGAGTCTAAATTTAATATTGAAAATTCTAAACATAACTTTTTCAATTGGAAATTGATGTATGATAATACTTTGATTATATATCTTCTCTTTGACTTCTTTCGTCATCCAATTGATCCCTAACATTCTCGAATCTTCATTGTGAGGTCCGACACAACTTTTGAGTATTTACACTTTAGTCCCTGAACTTTGAATCTCTTACAATTGATCTTCTTTTTTTAAAAAATCATTTTTCTCCAATTCCGCCATTTATATCAATTTATACCTAACAAACACAATACACATACAATTAAGCTATGATTTATCAAAATAAACAATAAATACTCTGACTTAAAGGCTCAAGTAAGTGTACATAATACGCTTATCACACGGGTTAAACAAAATGGTCATAATATTTTCCTTTCTTGGGGATCTTATGAGCCGAGGACATAGGCAACGACTTGGTCAAGGGAACTCATTGGAGTTGTAGTAAAACGAGTCTTTATAGGGCCAAGAATTTTTCATCATTTTCTACCAAATATGATATGTTGTTCGAAATGAAATATTTTAATACTTGTCTCAGCATAGTCTGATCGGATCTCTAAATGAAGTCCATGCAAACCCCAAATTTAGCCTACGTTGGGCAACTCATGCCTCCATAGTTCGACTTTTACATCTCTAAACATAAGCCTATTGAAGCAACCGCTCGTACCTAAAATAAAAGTAAAAGACAATTCATCGAGAAAATGCTAACTCACACATTTCAGTCAAACACCAACCTTTGGTTTCTACTGAAACTTCATAAAAATATTTGCAAGCAAAGGATTCAACTAAAACAACTTATTTTTTATTTCTTTCCTCAATAGTTGTTCTACATTATCATTTTTACATTTTCTCTACGGTTTGATCTAAAAGAAAATTAGTATATCAACAAGGTTGAGTATAGGAAAATTACAACCTTGCTCTATACAAAAAGTTATAAGAAACAATAACTGCTTCACTACAATCTGTACACTACTCTTAATTAATTATGTTATCTTAAGGTTTTCTTTTATTATGTTTGTTTGATAAACTTTGGTAAAGTTTTATCAATTGATGCAGCTCGATTTGTAGCCAATGCAATAGTTCGATACCTAGGCTCGGAAAGAAGCATTAAAGGGTTTAGAATTGTCTTCAGAAGTTTAGAAAGATTTGTGGCCAATAGAAAGGAGACACCAAAGAGAGTTCTTTTGTTTTGGTATGGATATTCTTCTCAAGTTTAGAAATTCTCGAAATACTAATTTGAAACGGTCTATTTGACGCGTCATAACTTTTGTTTCGATTGACCGTTTCGCACGTCGTTAACAATGTGAGAAATTAGGTTGTGAGCACTTCGAAATGATATTACGAATGTAATATTTCAATTTCGTTTGATATTTTATAATGATCTTGAAAATTGAGGCAAAAATAAGGGAAAAAATATTTATATATAAATGGTGGGTGATAAAGGGTGGGGCGAGTGTAGGGGGAAAAATAAAAAGTTAAAAAACAACCAAAGACCATGCTGACGTGGCAAATTGTTCTCCTACCCACCATCCTGTTGATAAAAGTTTTTTACAAAAATTTTCTTTCTATTTTCTAGTGTAGCCAATTTTAAAAAGTGAGAGCACGTTTGGTAGAAAAGAACTTGCTTATTTATAAGGTGAGGCTTGCAAAATATGGGCACCAAAATCAATCCAAGTGTGAAAATTATTACACTTACACACACACACACACACACACACACACATTAATGTCACGATTCCATATAATTTGATCACAAATTTCATATAATTGGTCACAAGTCCCAAATTTTATATGTTATAAATTATTTTACGATCACAATTCAAAAAATTTATAGGTCACAATTTGTTCATCGGTCACAAATCAAAAATTGAAACATCAAAAATTATTTTATGGTCACAATTCAAAAAATTTACATGTCACAATTTGTTCATTAGTCACAAATCAGAAATTTTATAAGTCACAATTCAAAAATTTTACGTATCACAATTTGTTCATCGGTCACAAATCAAAAATTTCACAAGTCACAATTCAAATTTTTAGGTCACATATTATTTATTATTCACAATTTATCGATCACGAGTTATTTTTTAGTCATAGAATACCCAAATTAATGGTTACAATCTTAAATAATTGGTCAAAAATCCTCTTAATTCCACTACCTATCCCAATCCACCAGGCACCACCACTTCCAACAACTAATTAGTCACAAGTTATTTCTTGGTCACAACTTAATAAATTATGAGTCACAATCATATTTTTATAATTTTATTGGTCACAAATTAATCAAATTATTGTGTCACAATCAACTAAATTATTGGTCACCCACCCACCACCATCACCATTTGTGACCACTACCATCGTCAACACTCACAACCACAGTCGGTGCTCACTACATGCACTACAACCACTAGCAAAAACCACCCAAACACCAGTACGGGATCCAATTGCCAGATTTTTCCCATATCGTGTCTTATTAGCAAAAAATACAATCACACACGATGAGTCACAGTAACCACCAACAAAAACCACCCAAACACCAGTACGAGATCCAATTGCCAGATTTTTCCCATATCGTGTCTTATTAGCAAAAAAATACAATCACACACGATGAGTCACAGTAAGTTTGACTTAGTAAAAACTTCGACATCGGCCATCAAAAATTTCGGCACCAGATAATTTTCGGTCATCTCTATCTCACACATTTCTTCACCTCCTCTTCAATCTCCCAAAACCCTACTCCAACAAAGAATCCCTTTCATCAGCAACCACTTTCGTCATCGGCAACCACTCACCCAACTCCAACTCCTCACGGGCACCCAAGCAGCAACCGCATACAACCCTTCTGACGTACGACACTCCTTGAGCCGTTGAGCCACTACACGACTCCTCATATACTGCAAACAACATCTCATCTACACCGCCTATGCCAAATCAATAGCCCAGCCAACCAATTACACACTACCATTTCCTTCGTGCCTTTCCAGCCACAAAGTCCCCCACTTGTCGACTCAAAATCAAGATGAACAACATCGATTCACACAGCCAATCGAAACACCTAACATCCCAATCACCAAATCGAACCAGCCCCTACCACCCATCCACATACAAATAGTAGCGATGTCCATCATCACCGCTAGTACGGCGGTAGGTGGGCGGGAAGATGGTTTATGGCAGTGAAACCTCCTTCACAGTGGCCATAGTCTCTAAGCCGCCTTCACCTCCATAAGCTTCCTCACGATGTCCGCCGTGGAATCTAGAGTCTCTACCTTTGATGTGGGACTAAGCTTCATTGATAGTTTCCCGAAGGAGAGATAGAAGATATGGTTGAGAGATAGAAAAGAGAGGAAGGTAGAGAGAGAAGAAAGAGGAAAATTAAAATGAAATTGAATAGGGTTTGAGATGGAAATTGTTCAATTAATATTTAATATTTAAAATAAA
>CAIGRL010007598.1:0-14604 GCA_903798325.1 Fraxinus xanthoxyloides | reverse complement strand
CCCCCACTTGGCGAGACAGGAATCGGAGTTGGGTTTTTCGAACTGCATAACACTTTCTTGGCCCACAATAGATATTGGCTCTTCTTCACTGAAGGGGATAGAGGCAGTGGCGGGACTGGGCTTGGTGGCAGCAAAAGGGCCGCTGCCTGAAGGCTCGACGACGTTAGCTAAGGTAAGGGGCTTAAGCAACAGGCTTTGGAGTGAGAAGTTAGGGCGGTGCTTAGTGAACAAAGGTGGAATTGGGTGGGTGAATTTGAGGGAAGATTGTATTAGATGGAAGCTTCCATTTTTTCTAATAACTGTTTATCAATTTCGGGGGCAACATTTGATGCAGTCATGACAGCCTAAAAATGGGTAGCTTTCATTTTTTTCTATTAACTGTTTATTATTATGGCATTGCTTTTTATTTTTCCCCCACAAAACATGGTTCCTTTACCAGTTTGATTTCAGCTTAGAGAACTAGACAAGGATAAATTTAGGGGACTAAGAACCAGTCAATATATATAAATGGCATTCTGAATCACCAAAAAAGAACCTACGAAAGCAACTAGAACTCCATATGGCTAAGCTGCAGATTGATGTTTATTAATAGCATAACCACAACAAATAGCAAAGATAAAATGTCAAAGAAAAAAATTGTTCTTTTACTCCTTTATTTGGAAATGAGACAGCAAGATACGCTGGTCAAAAGGCATTTTAAATATAGGATTTGGGAGACCATAGCTTGCCCATGTCATCACATTAAAATTATTTTCTTGTAGTTGTTCCAACAATTTGTAACGACCACAAATACTAGAAACATGTACATTGTTGGGAAACTAGAAAACGCAACGAGTATGGCCACATGATGTTAACTAACCTGAATAAGCCGTTCACGTAATGCGGGATTAGGATCTGTCAAGAGGCGCTTTGCCACGTATGGATAGGCAACCTAGAAATATGCTTGTTTAGCAATCATAAATAAAAAGTAGCAGAAATGGCCAGCATGTTTGAAAAAGGTCAGATTATGCTATTATGCCACATCATCTGAAAACAACAGTGTGTTGTTCACTACTCCGCATTCATTAATACTAAGGAGGTTTGAATCCTTGCACCCACTGCTTAGTATTCCCCATTTTGACATTAGGAAACACACCACAAAATATAATTGAGGCGTAAGATATTCTATGCTACTATTGTATAGTGCATTCCATAACCAATAAAAATCTAATCGCTCAGATTTATTAACATTTAACATCAATGATGCTGGATTTCATCTTTTACAAATGTTTGCCTCTTGCAAGAAATGTCGGATTGATTTCAGCAAGAAACATTATTAATCATTATTACTAAATTTTCATAGTTAGTAGGGTAAATATACTGATAAACCCTTAGATTTGAAACACAATAATGCCTTACCAGTTTTTTGCTACAAAAGAAAATCATCAATGAGATTAATATTGCACCACAGTAAAGTGATAAAGAAACAAAAACTGACTAAGGGTTTTTATCAAAAATTGGTTTCTGCAGAATTGATATAAGGTGTCTAAAAAGACGTAGACTATCACAAATTTTCTTTTAACAACATAAAAAGCTTTTGAATGAGTTTAGGTTTCTCCCAAATGACTTCAATTTGTGATTCGTGAGGGCATAATGAATGGGAGATTAGCCTTCAGGGCCTAAAAGACACTCGAGATTATCCAAGGAGGTTTGTCTTCGAGTAGTGAGAACACCATGTATTATGAGTCAAAGTGTGATTGAGAAACTTGGAGGTGATATGACTTTTCCGCAGTCTATAGATTTCTGGAGTATGGAGATTTTAAGATGTGGAGGAAAGAGAGCTGAAGGCCAAGAGGTTTTAGTAGTGAGGTTGAATATCACCTTTGGATGTTTTAGAGTGGTGGACGTGGAAGTAATGACAGATGATTTAGGGTGATGACTAAGAAAGAGGAAAGTCAAAAGGAAATTATTAAGATGATTCGTAGCTTTTGTCAAGGAAGTTTCAGCTTAAGCTGTTACAGAAGAGGTAACGTTAAAATCGGCTTAAACTCATTTCCTCATTTTTTGCCCCTTTTCCAGCGAAAGACCTGGAAATGTTCAAATGTTCCATACACTAGCTTAGTTCTTCATTTGATTGCGGAGGAAGTCCCTACTCCCGAACCTGACTCAGACTCCTGCCACTACTCGAGCACGAGAATTGGATGACCTTTATAAAGTGGAAAATGGGAATGCATTTTGCATGACCAGAAGCAGCAATGCACTTTAGACAAGAATGTGTGTGTGTGTGTGTGTGTGAGAGAGAGAGAGAGAGAGAGGGAGGGAGAGAGAGAGAGAGAGATTTCACCTCAAGAAATTTAAAATCTGGCTTCAGTGTGAAACAGATGCCCTCTTGAGTCAATAAAGAACGGATTACAAGAGAAAACCTCTCTGGAATCCGGATGGGATAATTATAAACTAGTTGGTTAAATTTGCCTGCAACAAAATAACTTTTCTTTTGTCAAGAGTCAGATAGCAAATCAATTATAAGCAATACTAGCAACATATGAGAAATAAGTTTTTATTGACTGCTTGTCATGTAGTGAATATTAAAGAATACTACTAATTAATGAATGTGATTACAATGATGCCATTATAGAAAGTTACAATCTGTTAATATGTCAGTGCCTTTTTTACAAGAAGTCGCGAACTTTTGACGACAAGGAAAGAAAAGTTCTTTTATCTTTTGTAATATAGCCACTTAAAAGCCATTAAGAAAGAAGAGGCTTAACCAAGCACCTAAGATTCCAATACAAACATTCCAACTACACAATTAAACTATAAGCAGTTACTAAGTTGGTATGTACCTCATGATTAGCCTAAACGTTAGATATCATAAACAGCAATAACCACCATTGGCAACTCATGGGGCTAATTCAATTTACGCCGTGTTTAATGCAACCTGATCTTGCACCTTAAAGATTGAATTTCTACTTTACATCCTTAATATTTAAAATTTACGTGTTTTCCCCCTTCTTTCCACTTCTCTTATATGTTACTAGTACGAGTTTGTTAGCAGATTCACAGGGATATGATCTAATTCTTGACAGAGTTCTTTATAATGTATTTGTCTCCTTTCCCTTTTTTCGAAATCCAATAATCCCTATGTATGGGAAGCTGTTAAATTGGCATATTCCAAAGTTAGGGATGCTGTACAACTTACGAGACAAAGACCAAAATTGCTGCTACCAAGAATTTCTCTGTTGAGTATTATAATGTCATGTAAAGGCTGTAGTAGAACTCAATCATTATAAAAATCTTAAGATAAGGTCCAAAGAGAGCAAATATTTGGTTTTTCCATGGGTCTTAATGTGGAATACCCTGAAAGGGTTCGGATTCTTGGAAAGATAGATTTTCCATCTCTGAATGAAGTTTTCTCCATTGTAAGGGCTGAGGAAGGACGAAGCTTGAATCTCTGTCAACACAAGGCTCAGCCCTTACCATTGTGAAACCAAGTCACCTTGCTTCCACGAAGTCGAACTCTATGCTGCCAAACACTGATCATAAAGGCAATTTTGAACCTCAGAGGAGTGAAGTGCCCATACCACCTTGTAAGGTATCTACGCCTAGTACAGAAGTTGATTTATCTGTTACCCACGAGACCATATATGCAGTGTTAGCGTGTGTCTCGACTCGTAAGTCCATTCATGCATTCTCCAAGGGAAATTTATCCACATGAAGGGTACAGAATTTACAGTTCACACTATTTGAAATCTACCTAAAAAAAGGGATTTCTCTTTACGATAAATGAAGAACTGATCTTAGAAGCATATAGTTATAGATTTGAAAAAGTCAATGACTGATTGAAGATCTAACTTGGGACATTTTACATTCTTAGAGGTAAAAGTAAAGAGAAACAGTAGGGTAGAACCTCTGAATTTGTGATTGTAACAGGAGCTAATTAGAGTTGAATTGCAAGCTTCAGATCTCGATCAAGTGCTTGTATTGCATTTGTGATTTGAATTGCAATGTAAACAATGAAATGAGAACAGTAAATGGTTTTTTATTTGTATTTTCTGAGACTAAATGGTGTACAGAATTGAATTGCAACAGAAATTGAAAAGAAATCAAAAAGTGCTGTCAAGCACTCTAGAGGCTTGACTCTCACCCAACACTACTGTCCAAAATTCTGAATGCCCTGCAACTACCCTCCTCCCCTATTTATTCTCACACTTCATTCTATAATTCCCATAATACCCCTAATCCCTTTACAGAATACAATGCACTGCGGATGCCTATAATCTGTTGTTGCCTTGCTCTCTCCTCATCACACCGCTGCCTCCAAATTCTTCTATTGTCACTCGTAATTAAAGTGTAATTAGTGGGCTTATCACAGTGATTGATAGATCAAGTACAGAACTAAGAGTCATAGCACATGGGAGCTATTATAGATCAAGATTGTTATAAAAAATGCTAGCTTGAAATATGGTTGTGCCACATTAGAAGCCTTATGATTCAATAAAAAATTAAAAAGATATTATATCTGGATTTTTTCTTCCCGGATGGAAAGCTATCAGAAATGTGCTGCATGCAACTCATGAAATGTTCTAAATGTGTGCATATGCATGCAAATATTTGCTGATAACAGCAAGTCACAATATAATTTGTAAGTATATGGAAGGTATTGGCTAAAAAACATTTATTTTGTAATTTTTCCATTGTAAATACTTCGTGTTTCCTTTTTAAAATGGGAAAGGCATTATATATTGTGCTGCAAATTATGGAGGATACATACATACCAGACAAAAAACATAAAAAAGGCAGACGTGCACATCTAAGTCAAAAAGGAGAAGAAACGAAATGAAATGTCTTCCAAGTATAAACTGAAGCATGAAGAGGACCTGTAACACTTCTGAAATTGAAGTCTGCGAGTCCTTTTCCAACAGAATTTTGCCAAATTGCTTCCAATGCTGGAACAATAGGTGAGACATCAGTTCCACTAGCTAGAAAACCCAGCCTGGTAAAATCATTGGCCATCTCAGCATAGTCCTCATTTACAGCATGGACAACAGCATCTATCAAAATTTGTTTATTTTGCTGAAAAAGAATGGCAAAATTAAGCTGGAAAAACATGTCCCAATTTCAAGGTAATGTCAAAATGAAGTAAAAAACTGGTGGCAGAATGGAAAAACAAAAGTAGACAAATAGGAAAGTAGATCCATGTTTCTCCATACAAGCAACATAAAAAACGATGGTGAGTAAGAATAATTGCATCATCATTATACAAGGAGAAATACTTCAGATATAACTTTTGAAGGTGGATAGGCTGGAACATACAGGAAATGCAAGTCACTGACACCTCCACCGAAGACCTGTACTCTCAAAATCTTATGCATTATGTAATAAACACTTGCAAATTTGAAAACACCAAGGACAACAAAAACATTTTCCAGGTTCCAATTCTTTGAGAAGCTTGGAAAATTAATATTGACAACCCCTTCCCAAAAATGGAAGCAGACCAAATATTTAAATACAACTAGTATATACTACCCAATGTTGTCATAGAACATACAAAAGAAATTGGCATCTTACTTCCCTCCAGGAGAGGGCCTGTTCCCTGTCGTGTTGTGATCCTACTCATCATTAAAAAGAGGGGCCCTCTCAATCATATCACAATTCGATATAACTTTTATAGATTCCAGCCAGGCAATACAAGGGGAAGGGAGGAAGGGGAGGTGAATTCTGCACTTGAATAGAGGATCAGGCTCCCATGTGCCATGCATACACCACCTTGGCCTCCCCTTAATGTAGATGCCCTGTCAAGGGCAACTTTCACAAGGGAGAAGTGGGTCAAGGTAGAGTTTAGTTTTTGGAAGCTTAAATATTTCCTCTTAAAGACTTTTTTCACAAATATCACAAATTAAAAACTAATTAAATTGCTACAATGGACTAGATCTAACATTTTAAGGTTTACGAATCAGGCATATAATTCATTTAGGAACAAGGCTTAGTTTTTATAATTCTATTGGAACAATGCTTAGTTTGTTGTAGTTGTTGAGTCAAACATATAATTCCTCATTTCATTTAAATCTTACCTTAAAATTCGTGATATTTGCAACAACTTAAAATTTAGAACCATCTCTTCTACAGAAATGGCATATAGCATAACCAACCAAAGTTTCCATCCTTGTCTTCCACAAACCAATCTCAGCCCATGATACATCATGCCAAATCGAAAACAACAGTTTTCTTTGTGGGATTTAATAATTTTGGACAACCAGTCTAGGTCTATGCTCAACCCAAAACCGTACCCCACCCAACCTACACAACACAAGACAAAAAATGAAGAAAGAAAGAGACAAAAGCAAAGTTTTGATAAACAAATTCAGGGCACAGTAGGGGTCTTAACAGAATATCTGTGCTGAGGAGGAAATGGAAACACTGACATCCAATTTAGGGAAAATTACGAAGCAGTAAAGAAAAACAATCAGAATACCATTATTCTTCCAGCATAACCAAAATATTATTACCTGACTCAGCACAGCTACATTTCCAAAATCCACATAGGCAATACGTCCATCACGCATGGCGAAAATATTTCCCGGGTGTGGGTCACCATGGAATAGACCAAACTCTAGCAACTGCCGCAAAGCAGCACTTACTCCAACGGTCAAAAAACCACCCACGTCAATTCCTGCATCCTTGATGGCCTGAATTCATGAAGAATGATTAATAAATATACATCTTATGATCTGCATTTTAACAGAAAATTGGAATTCAAACCTGAGGATTGGTGCATCGAATTCCATCAATCCACTCCATTACCAACACACGTGAACCAGAAAGCTGCTTGTAAACGCAAGGAATTTTAACCGTGGGATCATCTTTGAAATTTGCATAAAAATCTTCAATGTTAAGGGCCTCCTGGAAAAACAGAAAGAAAAAGGGGGGTTGGGGTACAAATAATGTAACTCCACATTTGTGTAAGAAGCAAAATTATGAAATATGAGCAGGAGGCTTTTATAATTCTGGTTAATATTGCAAAGGAAGAAGCAATTATAAGGCGCACCCTAGTCCTTAATTCAATTGCTAAAGTTGAATAAATACGTAAACATTTCTGAGCAAAAATTCTACAGGTAGACACACTAGATTCATTACGATACTTGAACGCGCACACGATCAAAATAAAGAGTTGCATGGCAATACCAAGGTATAATCAAGCTCCTCCAGAAGCTTCTCACCAAATTCGTCAACTATAAGCTCTGCATTACAACCCAGTTTTTGAAGACTGAAGCCATTCAAGAATGAAGCCAGGGTACGGAAAAGAAACAGATCTCGATATATAATAGGCTCTATTTCAGGCCTCTGCACCTGCAAACAAAATGACATTGTCAAAGTCATTAATCTGAAACCTGAACTTAGCTATTGATTAACTTCATTCTGGGAAGATCATATCACCAGAACGAAAAATAAAAAATAACCCAAATAATAAAACATAGGAAAGAGGACAGATTCACAATTGTTTATACAAAATGATGTAAAGTAAGGTAATATTTCCAGAGTATGTAAAGTCTTCTGCAAACTTCTATGAGCCTGAAATGCATAACCAATAACACACTGCTCAGCTGATATCATTAACACATTTAAGTTCTGTCAACTGCTACAAAACATTGAAATGTCATCCTTAAGAGTGCAGTGAAACTTAAATAAAGTCCTTAACAGTGTCTCACACCCATAAATATATTGTCTTAATTCCATACATTAGACACCCTACTACGTTCCCTCATGCTTCCAATTACATGCATGTCCCAACTCCGTCTTCAAGGTTTTAGTTATTTCCCTTTTGTATTTACCTAATTTCTAATTACAAGTCCAAACTCCTATGTTTTGCATAGCTGGTCACAAGCCAGAGCATAGGAGGAGGATTACGGTACAAACAACGTAAAACTTTGACAAATCTCATGATGTGAATCCTAAGAAAAAGGACTTGTGTAGCCATGTTAACCAAGGCTTAGTTTGTTTTGTTGTTTGTATTTTACCTGATTTTATTTTTCAAAATTTTGTTTCTATTTTTAATCTTTTTAGTATGTTACGCGCACGAGAACGCCTTTTGGGAATTCTTTAGTCAATAAATATGATATCAATTTGGCAACCCAAGTCCTTTTTAACCCCAGGATGGATATTCCATAAGCTGTTCTGAATTTTTAGGTCAGGAAGGAAGTTCCTCTCCATCTCTACTTCGACACTCGTTGATGACAAGCCCATAATTGAATAAGTATTTCAAGTCCAATTAGTTTTCTTTCCTTACCTTACCTATTGAGATATGATTTTGAGAAGAAAAAGGCAAGAGAGGATCAATTTGCCACAAATCTGCCAGTGGTCCTTAAGGGAATCGCTAGCTCCATTTTGTTATTTGGTACCTCTCTTTGTTTATTTCTTCTTCTTGTGCTCCAGCTGGAGCTCATCTATAACAGAGTCCATAAATACAAGACCCTCTCCATTAACCTCATAATCACTCTCCATTAAACTCATTCTTTATACTCTCAATCAACCTATGGACAACTACACAGACTCTCTAGAAATAATATAAACTAAGCCTCCATAAACTCTCTCTGTTTCTTGACTAACAGGAAATATGGGAAATAAAAGAAAAAGATGCAGACCTACGAGGGATCTTGTAATAAGTTTCCATATGTTAAAAAGAAAAGGAAAATCATCTTGAGGTCCAAAGATACCTTTTTCCCTCCTACCCACTCTTGCGGATGAGATGGGGGTGCCTAACGACTTCGCATGCATAACAACGCTCCTAGAATCCTCACTTTCATTAATTAGAATACACGAAATATGGAATAAACAAAATATGTTTCTTCTCACGAAATTGGAGTGCAGCACAAGTCACAACACTCGAGAAATTCTCAGTCATCTTTTTGACATAGTAATCTTAAAGCAGCTCTTTACAAACCAGAATAACAATCACTAATTTATCTAAACCCAGAGCACATATTTCACAAAATTTCTGCTGAAAGCATGTGACCTTGATATGTAACAAATCCTTTCTAATACTATTTCATCAATATCATTTATAAAAGTGGAAGACAATAAAATATAATGTACAAGAACAGAATGTGTGACTTATTTTTAATGTGGACCTACCTACATTCAAAATAAGCAAGCATAAGCCACACATTGAAGCTTATCTTCAAAATAAGCGACCCAAACATGCTCTATATGCACATCATATCATCTTAAAATTTAAGCTCTTAGAGAGAGGACATACATATTATTCAAATGTTTTCTTCAACATGCCCCCCATGGCCGGATTCTTAAGGGCGTGACGTGCACAATTTTCTTAAAGTTCTTTTGTTTGGTTATTATACCATGGTAACCATCTCCTCTAAAATCATAGAATTGTGTCAGAGCCATGCAAGGGACTTGATTTCAAATCCCGCATCACCAACTAATGAAAATTATGCACACGTAAGGCCTTTTATCCAAAAATGAATCTTTGCACATGAAGGGGACATGTTGAGCTCAATACTTAAATATGTAAGACCATTCTCTAACACATTAAGTCCCTGTTTGGTGGAGATTAAAATCATATTTTTAATAGTAGATTTTGATAAAAGTTAATAAAATGTGTGGTTGAAAAGTTGTGGATCCTATGAAATGTGTGGTTAAAATTAATTATTGACTTTAACTTCAAATTTTAATTGGATTTTAATCCAAACCAAACAGGGGCTAAGCTTTTGGATGCAATAGTTAAAACTAACAGTACATCTTGATGAATAAAACTATTTAAAACATATTGCCTAGGGAAGTTAAAAATGATGTTGGATAATTTACTAACACCAACCCCAGAGATAAGCCCAACTCTAAAGCAGTAAATGCTGCCAAATAATGAAAGATAACAAGAATCAAGAAGGCGATGCACAACCTTAATAGCAACATCCTCTCCAGTGGCACGGAGAGTAGCTCGATAAACTTGACCCAAGCTTGCGGCTGCTATTGTCTGAGATGAAATTTTGCTGAACATAGCTTCAAGGGGTTGGCCTAATTCCTCTTCTATGATGTCAAAGGCAACCTATACCACTTTTAATGACTTGTAGCTTAAGGAAGGGCTTTAATGACAGCATTATATAAGATATATGCATCATCACAGAGATCGCCATCTGAATACCTGATTAGGGAAAGGAGGAACATCATCTTGAAGAATGCAAAGTTCATTCATATAATCTTCTCTAATAATATCTGGTCTATTTGCAAGCACCTGTTAAGGGTTAAGCAACCAATATTCAAAGTAAGTTGTAAAACAATAACAGAAATGCATCCAAGCATCAATATTGCATGGTCCACAATAGAACGTCAAAGACTACTTAAAACAGAAAGGCAATAGGCCAATAACATCTGAAACATATAGCAATTATAAAAATCTGCAAAACCATAAGGCCATAAATGCCATCAATGATGTTCTCCTTTTCAAATAAATTAGTTAACTCCACGAATACTCAACTGTAGTCCAAGGAGCACTTTTGACTTGTGGATTTCAAAAAGGAAAAGAGAAATAAGAGAGAAGGAAAATTACTTCTACTTTCATACCTCTTTACACTAAAAGTTCAGAGATATGTTTATACATAATTATGCTATGTTTGAGCCCTATTTTGTGTAAAAAATGAGTTTTATAATAGTGATTTTTGAAGAATATGTGGTTAAAAAGTGGGGAAAAAATTTGGGTTTACATACAAATTATTTTGTTGGGAGAATGTGGTTGAAAATGAGTTTTTAGAAAATGGGGCTCAAACAGGGTTAAAGTGCCACGTGGAAATAATATAGTGGCATGCAAGTTTCAATGAGTGTAATGAGGATGTTTCCCTTCCCAACATCAAATAGAGCTTTTTATACAACTACCTGTCTTGTATTAATTATGAACTACATGCTCTCCTCATGATCACCACTAGGCATAACATCTTATTTTGTATATGTGACAACTCAAGAAAAGTCACACTTAACATCGCCGATCACTATATGACATTTATAATTGACCTACAACTCCTATTCAATATTTCATTTACTCCCTGTTTCCAAGTGTTGTGCAGTTATAACTGGCAACAAAGCCAACAGAAAATAGCAGGCTTAAAATAAACCTACAGACAAAACAGCAAGAGGGGGAAGACCTGTCCAGCTTTGATGAAAGAAGGGCCCAAATCACACAAGAGATTTCGAAGCTGTCGAGCACGAAAAGGAACAACCTCTTCGTCACGACCTACAGAATAATCATACACTAATGCAGACCAATAGAGCCCCAGCTTCCAGACTATCTCTACTCCTCTACCGATCAATGACAATATTGCCCCTCTTGATTCCAACACTTTGTTCCTCACCTAATTAACCAAATTACTGATTAAAAAAATAGCAATCAACAAAATAAATAAAAGCAATAGCACTTTTAAGTTTTTAATAAAGATAGGAAAAGTTGACGCAAAATACATCATATGTGTGATATATCTAAAGCAATACATAGCGTTCTTGTTTCCATACCTTGCTATCGCTTATCAATTCTTACTTTTGGGAAAAAAGTCAATTGAAATAAAACACACAGAAATAACAAAACTATAGAGGAAAAACAATTATAAAATTGTGATAATAAATATTGTTGATGCCATATCAAGATACAGATTCCAAATCACGAAGAACATCAGACCTTGTTGTACATCATGCACATTGTTGTACCTTTCCCAGCACTATAATTTCACTTCAAGATCCCACTCAGTTTAACTTTTATTTCAGCCGATTTCAAAGCTTGTCTGGCAAGACTTCTACTTCAATTTTTATAGAAGAGCTTCCCGAGGAAGCCACTATAGACTAACTTCTTCTAAAAACTCTTTTAACCCAACAAAGCATTTCACAAATTGTTTAAAGAAGATCAAAAGTAGCTTTTGGCTTTTCAAAAGTCTGCCCAACGGCAATCAATTAAGCTCTTAAATTTTTTTTATATGTTCATCCATGTCTTTATTGGCCTTAGCAGTTATGGAATTTTTCATGTGAACTTGATGCTTACAGAATGTGAAAACTGCAGGGAAAAAATTCCCATTTTATTTTTCATTTCCAAGGACCAAGATTCATTGCTGGCATTTATTACTTTAATCAACCTCCGAACAAGATTACATAATGACATGTGTTGGCTTCAAGTAATCAGTGTAATAAGTTCAGGGAGTTCACAATTTTAGTCCGATCAAATTATCAGCAGCGGCCAATTGTTTTATTCATTGAATTTTTTAAACTGGCAAGATTGCTAATAAGAAAAGGAGAGAGGTTAAATTCAAAATAACAACTCATAATTAATTAGGTAAACAACCATAACCTAATTGTATATTACTAAAACAAAAATCTACTGGTCCATTAAAATAAATCAAAAAAACGAAAATTTAATAATCATTACGAAATTTCGTATGCTCCAATAATTACTGGATCTTTTCCATATTGAAAAACGATTAAAACTTTAAAAAAAGAAGACATTAGCAATAATAAAAAATGCGTAACATACTGATTCAGGGGTGTACTTGCGGAAGGGAACACAAACACCGCGTTCAATATCCAACTGATCCAAAGCGCTGTTACTGCTTTTACTCAAACTCTGCCTATCGAGTTGTACCAACGAATTTCCATTCTTGGCTTGACTTCTAGTTACACTCCTATTGGTATTTCTTGCTCTAAAACTCAATTTGGAGAGGCTGGGGGCTTGGGGTTGAATAAGCAAAGGGGGTATTAATGATGAAGATGAATTACATAAACAATTTGTACAAATTAATTCCATATTTGCAATAACATGTATATAGAGAATCGAAATTCAAAAGGGTTTATATATATGGTGGTAGGGAGTTGGTGTTGGAGTTGGAATTCAGATCATGCAAGAAGGATTGTGCGATGCTCCCCAGTGCAGGAGATGTTCACGAAATGAAGTGTTGTGCGGACTGCTTTAGCGACTTGTACTTTGTTTTGACAATATTGACTAGTTGCAATTTATCCGTTTCGATTTCCTATTTTATAAATATGACCACTACACTTATTCTAGCCCACAAATAACTGAATTTTTTTTCCTTGCCCTTTTTTCTTTTCCATGGAGCTTCAATTATGGTATTAGGCCTATTGTCCAATAAAGTATGGCTTTTTTTAGAAATTAAAATTCAAGTTTTATTCTAAATTAAAATCAATAATTAATTTTAATCATATATTTTATAACTTTTTAAACACATTTTTCATTAATTTTTATCAGAACTTACTAAAAAATTAATCTTAATCACCATCAAACAAGGGCGTAACATATTTTTATGCAATGAACAAAATGACAGCTCGACTAAATAATATTGTTTTATAGTTTTTTACCCTTTTATTTTGTTCTATTCTAATGCTTCGGTTGTCCAAGAATTAACACGAAATTGTTCACATAGCTTATTGTACGAGCTAGTACGAGAATGTGCCTTTTTTATGACATCCAAACAAATTACTTCATTACCTTAAACTGTTGCCAATCACCAACATTAGAAAAATGTGTACATAATATATTAAACTAATACCAAACAAGCATGAGCTGCGACATATCAGATTGAGCTATTCCCCTTACATAATATAAAACGACGAGTGCAAGTATTTACATTACACAATTAAGTTGCTATCTAAGAAAGAATTATAGCATTGCGCGCGGCATCATTATTCGAACTCAAACTTTGCACTCTCCATAGAGAGTTGCTTTCTACTACTAGTAATTACATGTTGGCATGCTATGCAAATAAGAGACTGTTATAATGTCACAGCCATTGTATCCTCTACCCAAATGATCTCTCACGATTGCACCCACGCCAACCACTCCCTCTGCCGGTCAAATTGATGCATTGGTATTTAGAGCTTGTTTGTTTCCTATTTTTATAGTAAGAATGTATTTTGGAATCATTCATGCTACACAAAACAGACTAAAAAATAGGGGGAGTCACATGTCGACTCATGACGGACAGTTAAATAAATCCAAACAGGTGCTGTCAAGTCATTCTGTCTATCATTTCCCTGTCTTTGAATCTATTCAATCATCATTATTCTTTTGGAATTGTAGAGTGTGGGGAATGTATACTTAAAAAATAAGGAAATTTTTTGAATGTAAGTATAATATTATTTTATTAAACAATGTGTAGCTGAAAAAAATAGAGAGAAAAATGGATATCAAACAAGGGCTTAACCCTAAATTGCAAGTGATCATCTATCTAGACGTGCACCCCTCTCACATGCCGATTACCCTCCCTTGTTTCTACCTCTTCGTCGAGTTTCCATCCTTTTGTGCTCTTCCGCTTTTACTAACCCCGCAATAAATCTCGTCGCTTTCCATGAAATTCTTTATTACGGTCTAATAAAAAATTCATCGTAAATATAATATTTCTATCCCAAACCGTTTTAAGGTCCCTCCGCAGTACATCTATTGAAAGGTTTGCTACTGATTAAAGGTTTAAAGCCGTGCTACACATTTTTGAAATATTTAAAATCTTTGTTATAAATTTTGCTTAGATTATAATTTAAACAATTCAAACAAATAAAAATATTCCCTCAATTTCTAACATAGTCCTCATTTGGCCAATATTATTTGAAATTTCAATGATTGATATATTA
>CAIGRL010007591.1:0-10833 GCA_903798325.1 Fraxinus xanthoxyloides | reverse complement strand
TGGTTGGGGGGGGGGGGCACCGTCTTGGATCTTTTGTGATGTTTGATGGATCTAGCACATGTTTTGTGACATAACAATGCTGATGGAGGATTAGGGGCTGTAGCTTGGAAAGGTTTGTTGAACTAAAGTACCTCTTTTATGATAACGATAACGATTTATGACTCGGAGCAAGTACTAGGGACAAAAGTAACATAGAAAAGAAAGTTTGGTTGCTCAGCATAATTGAGAGCTAAAATTATAGTGCTGGAAAGCTGTGGCATGCAAAAAAATTGACTTTTTAAGTCGTGGGGACTTGGATCTGAAAGCCCTAATCCCTTTTGTTGTTTTTTGTTTGACCCCCTGCATTTCTATGATGGCCTTTCGTCTTGTCGGTTACTGTACCATATTCATCATTTTGGGTATCATGTGGTTAGAATATAATAGTATTTTGTTTAGGATATAGTTCATATCTCTTGTTAAGCCCTAAGGAGCAGCAAATCGTTGAGTGGTGACTTTTATACAAACTTCAAAATAGGAACAGCAAATAAACCTAATTCATCAAGACTGCTGTGTATGTATTCATGTATTAGGGATGACTTCATGAAATCGAGAGGCATGCCATGTGATGGTTATTGAGTGGTATGCTGTGATTGACATTCAGAATACCTGCACTTTTGTACATTGAGGTTTTAAGAGTAATTAGGATAATCTTGGTTTCTCATGACTGACTTCATCTCCCTCCCTTTCTTGCAAAAGACGATGGGGTACAGGTGTGTTTGTTGGGTAATGTGTTTGTAGTTAACAATCCTTTAGCTGCTTGTTTGTTTTTATTTTACGTTTCTTTAGTTGTCTGTTTCTATTCTTAGGCATGCTTTTCTTTTTCCTTTAAAACACTCTGCGTACTTTGTTTGAAGCAGAACTCAGTGTAGTTTTTAACTTTTAATTTTTTGCATTGACATTGACAATATAGTTACCTCGTTCCCATTGACACATAATTGGAGAAATTAGGGAAAACAGTGATTAAGGGGGCGGTAGAAATAAACTCTAGCTTAGAGAAAGTGAATTTACAAGTGAATTGCGGTATATTTCACTTTGTTGATAGGACAAGGCAATAATCTGTGTGTTGTGCCTAAGGAGCAGACCATATATGTCCATTGTTATCTTTTTCTTAAAATGTATCAAGTGTGCAATATTTAATACATTGCAGGCCAAGCTCATTTCATATGCTTGTTGCTTATTTCAGTATGAGGATTGCATTAAAGATTGTAACAAAGCTGTTGAAAGGGGAAGAGAACTGAGGTCTGACTTCAAGATGATAGCAAGGGCTCTGACAAGAAAGGGTTCTGCTTTGGTGAAGATGGCGAAATGTTCAAAAGACTATGAACCTGCCATAGAGACTTTCCAAAAGGCACTTACAGAGCATCGCACCCCTGATACATTGAAGAAGCTTAATGATGCTGAGAAAGCAAAAAGGGAAAAAGAGCAACAAGAATACTTTGACCCACAAATAGCTGATGAGGAACGCGAGAAAGGTATTTACTATTTTGTTGTGGATTGTTGTTTAACATCGTCTTTACTTGTGCAATAATAATTTATTATTGATGGTTAAACTTTAGGGAACCAATATTTCAAAGAGCAAAAGTATCCAGATGCTATCAAACACTATACAGAAGCGATAAAGAGGAATCCGAAGGATCCAAAGGTATCACATAATTGTTCTAGTGTCCGAATTTTTATACCTATATTCACACAATTCACCCATTGTCAAAGACTTGGTTCATGTGGATGTGTGTAATTGTTGAGTTCTCAGGCATACAGCAACAGAGCTGCCTGTTACACGAAGCTTGGGGCACTTCCTGAGGGTCTCAAAGATTCTGAAAAATGTATTGAACTTGATCCAATGTTTGCAAAAGGTTATACAAGAAAAGGTGCCGTCCAGTTCTTCATGAAAGAGTACGAGAAGGCATTGGAAACATACCAGGAAGGGTTAAAGCATGACCCTCAGAACCAGGAATTGCTCGATGGTGTCAGGAGGTATAGAATTTTTTTCTTTTGATTCGGTTTTTGGTGGATGACAATAATGCAGCATTTTGAACTTTGTAACTAAGTGGAGCTTTTGTGATATCTTTCCACAGATGTTTAGGGCAGATCAACAAGGCTAGCCGTGGAGATTTGACTCCCGAGGAGCTGAAGGAGAGACAGGTTTGATATATTTCTTCCAATAACACGATCTCTTGATACAAACATATTGAAATTATGACTTTACTTCCTCCACTTGTGTAGGCAAAGGGAATGCAAGATCCCGAGATTCAAAACATTCTAACAGATCCAGTGATGAGACAGGTATGGTATTAGGATTTCTCCAGTGTTAGTTGAATTCTAAGGTTATAACACTACCCCTTTCCTGCTTTGCTTACTTTCACTCGAGTCCATCTTCAACCCACTAACTAGACCGTATGGAATCATTATTTCTCTTAATTACACGTCCCTATGTCTTCGGGATATTGAAAGGAGTACCAACAATCTCTGCCGATTCCTTTTGAGTAGACCCCTTGGTCTGTTCAGGTTATGTATCTCACATGACCTCTCTGTTGCAACAGGTCCTGACTGACATCCAGGAAAATCCTAAGGCTGCACAGGAACATATGAAGAACCCTCTTGTGATGAACAAGATACAGAAACTGGTCAGTGCAGGAATTGTTCAAGTTAAATAAACAGGACAGGAAACAAATAGTGCATTGATTATGTCTTTCTGGTGTTTATTAGTTGATGACTAGTCTCACATTCTGATGATTTCCTTTCTTTCATAATTGCAATGACAAAAGTTTTCAAATTTGTCTATTTGTTTCAAGTCTGGTACTATCCCTTCATTTAATAGGAAGAATGTTTTGCCTTCTCTGATTGTTCATATTACATGGGAAAAATATTGGTTTCTGGGATAATCTCACACCTGAGTTATATCTTCAGTTGTTAGAGGTTATACAATAGGCTTGTGCCTACGGCTGACATGGCCCGAGATAAACATATATCCTTGAATTGAGTTGTGTCGATGCTAAGTAGAATAAAGGAAGGACGAAAGCTCTTGAATTTACTGATGGTTTCTTTCCCTCTAAAACAAAACTCCTTAATTCTTATTTTCATTTTTCAATTATACAATTGCACGATAATTTTTTTTGCAAATGAACTCAAATTTTTTCTCTACGACATATTCTTCAAAAAGCCACTATTGAAAACATCATTTTTTTTAATAATAATGACAATCAAACAGGGGTTTTGGTTCGTCCACAGAATTCTAATAGCATTGACCTACCAATTTGATGACACATATGGAGCTTAGCCTCGTGTTGAATTCACACTTTTAAGTGAACGTTAAACATTGAACAAACCCCTAGGGGTTAGTACAAGTTTAGGGTAGAAATTATCATAATTTTCAAGTACATAATCGGTCGAGCGATCTTTGTTTGCCTTTTCTTTGTTTAGTTTACAGAAGTCGGGCAACCTTTTATCCACGTAAAACAAAAACATTGTTTTATCGATAAGATCATTGTTTTATTGATAAAACCGAAATAACAACGCCCCGATTATGGCCTGTATTGAAAAATTAAACCTAATTTAAATTCTCAATGACTATATACATCGATTTAATTTACTTCTTGCAAGTAACTACTGCAGGAAGCAGCCAAATTGGTTTTGTACTACAAAAAATTAAGCAGAATTCCCAAAATAATCATTGTAACCCACCTCTCTTTAGAATTGATATCTTCAACTACCCATTTTTCAGTTGGATATGAACTTGTCTAGCACTCTTCAAGTGGATCTGTCCTCAACAGTGGTTATAGGGTGTTTGGTGTAGATTAAAATCAGATTTTAAGTGAATTGTGATAGAAGTTTTTGAAATGTGTGGTTGAAAAGATGTGGAACCCATGAAAGATGTGGTTGATATTAATTGTTTGACTTTGATTCAGATTTTAATCCAACCTAAACAAACCACAGGAAAGAGTACATGTTCTGATGTTATTGTTACAAAAACTAAAAGAGTAATACTATTTACTGCCACTTCCAACAGAATTCGTCCTATGTGATATACACGTCGCGATTAGTGATTTGATACATTAATGTGGTAGTTTTTATTGTCTCATTCATCAAATCATCAATCGTCACATATATTCAATGTATGACGACTACGGTAGTGAGCGACAGTAGATAACATTATTCTAGGTAAAAATCATCTTTAAAACTAGAAGGAAATTATTCAATGTGTTTTTAGAAAGAATGAGGAAGATCCAGCTTTTGGCTGTCCTCAGATTTTGAATTATGCAATAGATGAAGTTTACACAACCATCACAAGTGCAGTGAACATGTAAGCACAGTTCTCATAACTCTTCTGTTTCTTTACCTGAATTTCATATACCCTTCTGGTGCAGAAAAAAGAATTATCTTTGCAAAACACGCTATTTTTTTAGAGTTTTTCACTTCAAAACATGGGAAAATTAAGCAGCAACAGCATCCTCCTTTGTGGCAAGTTTATTTTGAATGTGCTGAGGGACGACATCAAATTCGGCCAACTGCATTGTGTAGGAAGCACGGCATTTTGTCATCCCTCTTACTCACATACTGGAACATCTCAGCTAGAGGCACCAATGCATCAACCACCTGCACAGATGATCAATAAAACAATCGACTCATAAGGACAATTTCACTTGATGAATTTATATGGTGGGTCGAAACAAAGTGGAAACGAAGATGTGTCAACAATTTTTGAATGGTCTAATTGAAGCCACATGGGCCCCTAAAAAATCTGGCCCTGAGGCGGAGGCCTCTTGGGCCTCTCCTCAGGTCCGGCCTTGAATACAGTAGAATCGACATCATGGTAAGAACCATCGACTAATGACGCACAAACATTTACAACAGGATAGCCAGTAAGAACTCCATTGCTCATGCATTCTTCCAATCCTTTCATCACACCAGGTAAATATTCTTTTGGAACTGCCCCTCCCTTGATCTCACTTTTGAACTCATATTCAGTACCTGCTTCCATGGACTCAAACCTTATGGTGATGTTAGCAAACTGCCCTGACCCACCAGATTGTTTCTTGTGAACGTACTTCACTTCAAAAACCCTTGAAATGCTCTCCTGATAGTTGACTTGTGGTGCACTGACATTTGCATCCTCCTGTAAGTAATATGCATGACAAGTTAATACAAGTAAATAAGATGGATGAAAACAAAATTTTAATCATCCATTGCCACTCGAGGAATATTGACTTGGTAAACTAAACATATCAAGGATATAGACACAAGAGAAATTAGTACTTTTTGATGTGGAAATTGCCAATACTTCAGATTTACGTATTATTGGAGAAATAAAATGGATTACTTTTGTTCTACACTAGCCTTGAAACAACTAGAGTCAGTTAGCCGAGTAATGCAGTTCTTTGATTTACACAAGAACAAAATCTAGTGGAAATGGCGTTACTCATATAAATAATCGCAAAATAAAAAGCCACGTGGCAAACTCACATGTAGCATAGATGTGTGGGCGACGCAATTCTACGCGTGCCAAGGCGAGCTCAACCTAAAAGTTGTTCATCTGATCCCCTTTGGCAGAGGTCCTCAATACGAGCTCATTCCTGACGAGGCGGTTAGTCAACAAGCAGCAGGCCTTTTGAAGTGATTGACAAGACAACACACTGCTGCGCCGTCTCTGCATAACTACGTAGTCAAGTCCTTAGTCTAGAATTAGAGTTATGGGGATCTAAGTATTAAATAGCTTGATTGATTGATTAACATTAATAGGGACCAATAGATCTAGTATACCTACGTGTTTTGCCATCCAACGGATCTCATTTACCTTGCATTGAGTATAAAAAGTCACAATTAACACCATTGGAGGGTAATGCAAGTTTACACATTCAAAATAAACCTTGATTTTCTCTACTACACTCCAGGCCGACCACTTTTTTATGTACCATATAATAATATTCAGCAACTCACTAAATATTTTGGATCGTTCCCTTCATTGATTCATATGAGAAACGGGTGATTTAAGTCATAAACGTATTAGAATTTAAGCTCAAGTGGATACTTGTTTCTACTTCTGGTGGCCACGTTATCGGACCATTTTTTTGGGGTCAACGATCTTTCTTCCATTTGTTCGAATTTATCACGTAAGACCTTGCAATAAGCTTCCATGCGTATACTCGGACAAATGTTAGCGAACCCACAAATGGATCGCTCGTGATCCTGAAAGCTAATCCGGTAAAAGGTTCATCATCACCGGCAAATCTTTCAATTATTAACTCCGGATCATCAGGGTCAGTTCCTTTCATTGTTGGCAAGTCAATGTAAGGCAAATAATCCACCACTGCATCAAGCAATGGCTGAACTCACTTGTTCTTAAAAGCTGACCCACATAGTACTGGAACAAAACAACTTGAAATAGTACCCAACCTAATTAATTTCTTGACGGTTGCCTCAACAGGTTCGAAGCCTTCCAGATAGTTCTCCATAGCTTCATCATCCAACTCGAATATGGTCTCAATCAATTGTGACCTATACTCTTGAGCTAACTCTTTGAGATTTTCTGGAATGTCTTCTTATGCAAATTTTGCACCCAATTCTTCGCCAGACCAAAATAATAGTTTTCATCCTCACAAGATCCAAAACTTTGAAATTATCCTCAACACCGACCGGAATTTGAAGTACAAGTGTCTTTGCACCCAGGTTCGTTATAACCATGTCCTTTGTTCGAAAGAAATTGGCTCAAAGACTATCCAACTGCAACTATAGTCCTTAAGTTTTAAAAATTTACAAAGAAATCATAAATTCTCCACCACCGCCACTTTCACAACATACCAAACTGCCACCTATAGATTCACATAGCACCACCTTTCGGCCACCGGACTCCACCACCACCAACCTCGCTTCACTCCACTATCGTCCTCCCCCACACGAATTTAAAGATTGGAGCACTTAGGACCCACCAATTGTGGAATGCATGAATTGAAGGAGAAGAGTTTGGCAAAATGGATGTCGTCACTGTCGGATTTCTAGATTACCATAGAATGATTTGAGGCAGGCTTGATTGATGTGAGACTATGTATATAGGTTAGTCAAGGTGAGGAGTGGGGTTATCGTGAAGGGTTGTATACGACAGTTTGGTATTTTAGGCTGCAAATGTGGTTGTTTTCGACATATTTTGTGACCAATACTGTGAGAGAATGTTGAGGAGAGTGAATCGAGGCTAGTGGTAGTGGTGCTATGTGGATCTATAGGTGGCGGCTTGGTGGGATTGTGAAAGTGGTGGTGGTGGTGGAGAATTTAGGATTTATCTATAATATTTTAAAAAACTAGGATTATGATTGCAATTAGTTTTTTATTTTTTCGTTTCTTTTCTTTTTGTTTGATTTGAATAAGAGGGTAAAATCGTCAATTTATTAAAAAAATGGTTGAAAATGATTTTCTGCGCAATGAAAGATGAAAGGTAGGAGTGAAAATGTCAAAAAATAAATTGTATTGACGTTTTGCATAATGACATTGAAAGGTAAGAACATTTTATGCTATTTACTCAATGAAATTATTTGTGAAGAGTCGGGTAGATGTGGACAGGGATGAATTTGTGCGGGCTTGAGTAAAGTGAAGAAAATGTTTATTAAACTGGACCAGTTAGCCTGGACAGTTTGACTAGGGGTCTTTCAAAAGCTGAAAATGAGTTTTTGACACTCAAAATATTTCTGAATCCACTTAGTTACTTTATGAAGGTGTTTTTGATAATTGAAAGATTTTTTGGGGCACATTTGATTGCGATGATGAAATTTGGCAATTCATTTGCTTAGATATTATTTGTATTGAAATTATTAATTAAATGTGTTTGATTGATTTAATTTTCAATTTAAAAAATATTATACTTGTCTATTTTTTATTGGTGGATAGATGAGAGAGAAAAAGAATGAATGAATGAATTACATGAAAAATGAAAACTGCATCTTCTTAAATAAAATATTTTCCTTGTTTTCAAGGGAAATATGACGTGACCAAAATTAGGAAAAATATTTTTTGTGAAAAAAAATTGTCAATCAAACAATACAAAAGTAGAAAATTATGTGAAAAAAGCACATTTTCATATAAATTATTGGCAATCAAACGTACACTTTGAGAAAGTTAGTTCAATGTGATTTCTTCTAAAATCAATCCCGAATTAGGAAATACTTTTAAAAATTAATTTTCAAACAAAAAAGAGCTTTTAACATGGCTAACCTGTTTATCTAATTTCATAAAAGTGCTTCTGGTAGATAGATGAGTTTTTAGAGGAAGTTGGTCCAATGTGACTTCATCTAAAAACAGTTCTTGAATAAAAAATGCTTTTATAAGTTAGTTATTTTTTTTTATTTTTTTTAATCTTACATAGAAAGCAAAAGTAAATGTTATATCTAACGGGTTTTAAGATAACTTCTTCCAAATCTCTTTCACCTAAAGTAAAAATAAAAATCACGCCAAATGGGCCTACGATCATCTTCAACAATACTCTATTTTTGAGGGGTATATTTAATAATTTAGAAAGCATTTATACATTTTTAAGTACTCCAACGGACTATTTATCTTTAACATTTAATTTTACTACTATTAAAAATATTTATTATTTTGTTATATCTTTTACTTTCACTAATTCCCTTCAAATTATTATATTATTTTTCCTCATTAAAAATTGAAATACTTTGAATGTAAATTTGGAGAGCAAATTCATTCTTTAATTAAAATATTAATTTGAAGAATTTCTTCGAGTATAATTTTAATAATTGACAGGATCTTAATTTTAAGAGTCACTTGAAAATTTTCTAAGAAAAAACCTGACTAGAATTGAAAAAATATCAACCTCATTTGCAGTTTTAAAACGACTCGTGTCTGAATCCTACAATTTTTTGTACACTTAACTACGCATTTCAACGTCATTTACAGAAATAAATATATGAATAAGAAGTATTTAAAAAAAAATACATTAATATTGATTCTTGATTCAAAATTTAGAACAAAAGTTTATGGACATTTTGTTCGAATATATTAAAGTGCTGCTTCCAAATGTTGGTTGTTTTTGAGAAATTAATCAGTAAACCGCCCAAGGAAATGGTTGATTGGTAAGCAATTTGTTTTTTTATTTCTCTCTCTCTCTCTCTCTTTAATTATATTTTACTTATTTAAGTGAGAATATGTAGATAAACAATTTGGCCTTCTTAAAAAGTAGTAAAAATGGGATGATTTCCGCTTTTAAAAATGTTTAGAACTTCCACTGTAATTTTATTTATTTATTTTTTTAAGAGGAAGATAATTTTATCATTTCACATTACCTTGGCAGCCAAATTGGACGGATTCTATCAAGATGGATGCACCATGCCTATTTCATCAAACGTTGGGATGTCTATTGCCATTTTAAATGTTGAGGGCTGATTTGCAATATTTTTTAAAGGTTGAGAACCAAAAATTCAATTTTTCGTAATTAAATTGAATAATATTATTTACAGTTGCTCACTATCATAATCACCTTTCATGATTTGCATCAAATCATTAACCGTCATATGTATGTCACATAAGACAACTATGGCCCATAAAATGTAGTAATTAAATGTCCACAAAAGATTATAGATAAATGCTTTGTTTGTAATTATTATTTAAGTGTCATAGTTATTTTTATATATAGTTATTCACTAGTTCTTCGAAGAGAAAAATTATTTATTGTAAGGCCAGGATCACACACAATATTACTTCCAAAATATGGAATAAACGAAAGTGTAGATATTAAAGACAGAAAATTAAAGAATCAATACAATAATTGTTTCGGCCATAGCTCCGGAGGTTCGTCGACCACTATTAACGCTTACATCCTCCATTAAGCATCCAACAATTTGGAATACGCTCGATTGCACTATAAAGCCCAAAAAGGCAACGAATGTTACATATCGTTCAATCAAAAATACAGAGATGGAACCCAGAATACTTATCTCTCAAGAACATCAAACGATCGATGAAGAATCACCAAGAAACTTCACAGATTCACTACTTCACAACAGAACCTTAGTTCCCACACATATACACACAGTATATAACAACAGAGAACAAAACCCTCAAGATTACAGACCTCAAATCAGAGATTTGAGTAAGATAATCACGAAGAAGAAAGAAACCATAAGAGTTCTCTCGAAGCCAGAAGCCAGAGAAGTGAAGAGCAATCGTCCAAATGAATCAGCCAAGTCAAAATAAGAAGCCTCCAGAATTATAGCCAACGTCCAGAATGTGTTCACGTGTCAACATCACAGTTAGAGCCAATTTGATAAAACGTATTTGAGAAACACGCCTTTAGTAATTCTGGAAGCACACACATTAGAGTCAAGGGTTCGAATCCCACATTTATGTTAGACCTGAGAACACAAACTTGCTATGTTATTCGTAGGTGGAATCCACCGCGAGAAAGTCATTGCTTTGGCTACTATGCGGGAGGCTCATAGTACAAAGAATGAGGTGGTTTGTGGGGGCTTTCCTTTAAACTCTTGACATTTTAATTTGAAACTGTGATTTATTTGCATTAAAACTAACATGGCAACAAAATTGAAACTATGAAGAAGACCCGGCTATAAAAAATTGGATGAGGACCAATTTGATACAAATGCTAAAATTTAGAGGCCAAACACTGCAATTTTCCCTAATAAATTTGTGCCCTTGTTTGGCTCCCATTTTTTGTAAAACTCATTTTTGCAAAATTCATTTTCAATTACATATTGTTGACACACTAAAAATACAGCCCAAGATAAACGGCCCAAGGAAGTGATGCCCAATCCAAAAGTCCAAGGGAAGGGAAGCCCAATT
>CAIGRL010007577.1:0-16323 GCA_903798325.1 Fraxinus xanthoxyloides | reverse complement strand
ACCACAAGGATTGGGAAATAGTCAATGGAAGAAGAGTTTATGGCTCTAAAACAAAATGGGACTTGGGATTTGATGCCAAATAGCTAATGAAGGAAAGCCTATATCTTATAAATGGATATACAAAATAAAGAGACGTCCAGATGGATCAATTGAAAGATAAAAGCTCGGCTAGTAGCTTGTGAATTTTCGCAGCAATATGGTCTAGACTATGATGAGACGTTTATTCTAGTGACAAAGATCACTACATTATGAGTGCTAATAGCATTAGTAGCAAGCAAGTCTAGTAAGTTATGGCAAATGGATGTGAAAACTGTGTTTTTCTATGGAGAACTTGATTGAGACATATACGTGGAGCAACCAAAGGGATTTCAGAATTAAAAAAATTCAGGATATGTTCGCAAGATAAGAAGGTTCTCTATAGATTAAAGCAGAACCATGAACACAATACAGTAAAATAGCCGAATTCTTAGTTCAAAGTGGACCAAGTAATAGAGATCACTACAATACAAGTGTTAATAGTATTAGCAGCAAGCAAGGGTTGGAAGTTGTGGCAGATGCACGTGAAAAATGTGTTTCTCCATGGAGAAATCGATCGAGACATATATGTGGAGCAACCAAAGGGATTCGAGAATAAAGAAAAGCTATGATATATTTTCAAGCTAAAGAAAGCTCTCTATCGATTAAAGTAGTCACCAAGAGCATGGTACAATCAAATATTCAAATTCTTAGTTCCAAGTGGATACTCGGTAGCACTAGTAGACTCGAGCTTATTCATCAAAGCACGAAATAAAAAACTAACAATAGTTCTAGCATATGTGGATGATCTCATCATCATTGGAGACGACAAAAATAAAGTCCTAACCAGAAGAAGGCTATCAGCGAGATTTCAAACGAAAGAGCTTAGAGAGCTAAATCATTTTCTAGGGCTTAAGATGGAAATAATAAAAGGAGGATTATTCTTGTACCAGAATAAATATGACAGAGACCTCTTAAAGAAGTATGGTATGATCGATTGCAAACCTATATCGACACCAATCAAGATTAACTCCAAGCTATGTGCAGATGAATGCAATGATTTGGATAATGCAACCATGTATCGATAGCTAGCAGGAAGTGTAATATACTTGACGCTGACACAACCTGACATCGTATATGCAGTTGGGATAGCAAGCCGCTTTATGGAAAAGCCAAAGAAGCTACATCGTGAAGTAGTGCGACCGATCTTAAGGTATGTAAAATGAACAATAGATTACGTACTCTTTTACAAGAAAAATAAAGATTGAAGGTCACTGAGTATTGTGATGCGTCAAGATACGTGAAGAGCAACAATTGGGTATTGTTCATTCTGAGGTCAGTTGTAGGTTCATAGTGCAGTAAGAGACAACCAACCATGTCTTTGTCAATCGTAAATGGGGAATATAGAGCAGCAATAATGGTAGCTCAAGAGAGTACACGACTAACACAATTAAAAAAGAATCCATATCAACCAATAAGTTATGCAGTAGAACTATATTGTGGTAATCAATCAGCTATTCGTAAAGCAGAAAATCCAGTGTGCTACGCAAGAACGAAGCACGTCGAAGTGCACTATTACTTCACTATAGAAAATGTGCTTAAAGGGAAGATTGACTTAAATTGTGTCAACACTAAAGAACAAATCGTAGAAGTGCTAATGAAATGACTCAACGCTTCAAATTTTGAAGAGTTTCAAACGCAATTGGGGATTATAAAAAGAGGAAAATTAAATTAACGAGTCTGCATTGAAGGGGAGAATTGAAGATACACCACAGACTTAAAAAGAAGACTTTAGATATCTGTAGGATGTTCATCTCATCCCATTTCTTGAGCTTCTTTCTTAAGCAATCAATCAAAATCTAGAATCTTCATCAAAATATTTCAACTACTATTGAAGAAAAATCTAGACATTTTGAAGAAGAGCCATCACCATACTAGAATCATCTACCACCAACTTTTCACATCTATATATATGCATATGTGTAACGGCTGCAAGTGAGAAGAGAGGCGCGAGTAAGAAGAGAAAATTGAGAAAGTGGAAGTAGAGTGATAAGAGAGAGAAAGTTCTGTGAGTGGTTAGTTTAGTAAAATTTGAAATAACTATTAAAAATTCATAAGAAAAAATTTGTGTGCCTAAGTGATTTTTGAATAATAAAATCAACTATTTAGTATTTAAATTCAACAATTTGGTATCAAACCTTAACAAATGGCGGTTCAGCGTTTGAGCATCGCTCGCCTAGTGCCTACATAGCGCTCAAGCGGCAGGTTACAGACCAGAATTCTATAAAAGTACGTTGAATCATTCGTTCATTTTATAAAAATTATTATTGGATATTAACAACACATTCAAAGTCTTTAGATTCAACCATCAAGTTCCTTGATTCATAAATTGATTCCAATCAATGTTTTAAAAGTTGGTCCATAAATCCCTTTTTTCATCCCAATATCAAAATACGTAAAGATCCATTGATCATACACCAAAACCACGTACTTCATTCACCAATTAGCCTTCAGAGTTTTGGAGTTTTAGAGAAGAGGCGATTAGAGTTCCTACATTGAAGAACGATGTTTGTTCTAGAGATCCACGGAAAAGTAGCCGAAGTTCTAAGAAGTGCGGGCGTGTACAACCGACAGAGTTCCTCGGTAATTTACAAGTTAGGTGGTTAGAGTCGCTAAGGTTTAGCAGTGTCCGAATTAGTTGCGAGTTAAATTTCTAGTGCACAATTTTTTGATCATTTGCAAAAGGCTTTCATTCGTGATCATTTTTGGTGTTCTTATTTATTTACTATTTTTGATTTATTGTGGTATTCAAATATATGTTGAAATTGAATTAATTGACTTCATAATCTAGAAACAATCAAAAAGTAATACTTTTAATTTATTAGTTTGGCTACAAGAGTTAGAGCATCTCCAAAAGACTCTTTAAATATAAGATATTATCTATTTTAAAGAGTCAACCGTTAAAATTATGTTTCAATAGATTTAACACTTTTAATTTAGAGAATGAGTTTGACTCTCCAAATTGCATCCTAAGTATTTCAAATTTCAATGAAGAGAAATAATATAATAATTTAGAAGAAAGCTAGGAAAAATAAAAGATAGTGAATTTAGTGTTTTAGCTGGGCTAGTTCTTTAATTGACTAGATTTGATTGTATATGTAAATATACTTATTGATTCGAGGGGATCGATATTAAAAAAATATTTCATTCTTCAGCGTTCGATAAATTTCAGAGATTTTGACGTTGAAGTAGATGAAAGATAGAGTTTTATCTAGATTGGAATAGACATATAAGAAAAGTTAAGTGATTTTAAAATTTTAAGTGAGAAATGTTTCGTTTTCAATTATTAATAAAAAGGTAATATCATCTTTTAAAAAAAACAATATTTTGTAATTGTATAATTTATTTAAGAACATTTTTTTCTTTTAACATTTAAAAGGTCAATATAAATATAGCATACTTAAAAAATCAAAGTGAAAATTAAGCTTGTTGACGTGACCACTCTTGAAATTTTGGCTAAGCCAATTTTAAAGGTGTCCGGTGTTATACGCACAATTCCAAACATCCTATATTTCTGTACTCTACCCAAACAACAATCTTCCCTGTTTCATTTTCGGCATTAATCTTTACTAATAAATTCAATCGCAAAACCCTAACAATCTAAACAGACTGTGCTTTTAGTCTCATTTAAAGTCATTTAAATTTCTCAAAAATATATACAAATTGAAGAGAAAGGAGAAGAAAATAGAGATGGAGTCTCAATCTGGCCAAGGCAATGAAGATTCAATTGCAGCAATCAAAGACATGAGACAGCAGCTAGAATCCCGTGCTGAAACCATTCACACAACACAGCTAGACCTTATTGCCTCCCTTCAAACCCTAGTTCCAGATATCGTTTCCTCGCTCGATCTCTCTCTCAAAACTATCTCTACTTTCAACAACAAACCCTTTACTCCCCTCCCCAAGAATCTTCCCTCGAAACCCAGTTTTGATAAAGCCCACATTCCCAAATTACCCCACGAGAACACTAAAATACTCCCTTCTGCCTCTCTTGCAAAGCTCTCGGAGAAAGAGAATGAAATGGCATTGATAGAGGAGAGAGGAGGGCCGCTTTCGGTGGTCAGGTCAATGGTGGCGGTTTGTTTACTAGAGAGGGTTCCGTTTACTCCGATTGATTCCTCTACAGTGTTGAGGAAGTTGGAAAACGATGCTTCGGCCACGGTGGCTGAGAAGGCGGCTCTCAGGGAACTGGGTGGTGAGTCAGGATCGATTTTAGCTGTGGAGATGGCGTTGAGGTCAATGGCTGAGGATAACGGTGGAGTGGAGTTGGAGGAGTTCGTCGTGAGTGGGAAATCACGGCTTATGGTGATGAATATCGACAGGACTAGGCTTTTGAAAGAGTTACCTGAAATTAAGCAGTTGAATGAGGAGAGTTCTAATGATGGAAATCGGATTAGTGATGTGGCAAAGGCTGGAGAGAGTGTGAGTGGTGGAGGGGGTTTTGGCATGGGGAGGGGAATACCCGAGATGTGGATGGGAGGGCCAATGATGATGGGGCATAGGGGTGGTGGACCTAGAGGGATGGGAATGATAGGCGTTCCGAGAGGTGTTGGAGTGCCGCCCCCGATGCATAGGCAGCCTTCAATGGGGCCGAATGGGTCGCAAGGTGGGGGAATGAGTACACCTTTGCAGAAGCCTAGGACAGAGGAGGATGATATGAAGGATCTCGAGGCTTTATTGAATAAAAAGAGTTTCCGGGAAATGCAGAAGTCAAAAACTGGGGAAGAGCTTTTGGACCTAATTCACCGACCGACTGCTAGGGAAACTGCTGTGGCTGCAAAGGTAACTGTTTGTTTTAAAAAGATTTTATTTTGAATATCGTAATATTTGACTCTTAAACCATTTTGATTGTCATGGTTTAAAATATTTCATATTTTTCACCTGCGCGCGAAGTTGATTTGCACATCTTGTTGTTCATGGTAGGTTTTGGAATTACTGTAACATACAAACAGTTGTGATACTATGTCAAACTTGCTCACTTTGATCTTCACGTTGCAATTTCTAGTTTTCACAAGATCAAAACCATCGCAATATCCTACGTTATCTTCGGTGTTCCATTGCTGATTTGATCTGACTCTTTGCTTCTGGTTTTTGTTTCAGTTCAAAAGCAAAGGTGGTTCCCAAGTAAAAGAGTACTGTTCAGCATTAACAAAAGAAGATTGCCGACGTCAGTCTGGTTCCTTCATTGCTTGTGACAAGGTCAGTCTATGGTCAGTTTATGCGTTATTAACTGGTAGGTAGTCTGAAAAGAAAGTCTTACTATCCAGCCATGTGTTGACACTGTGAAAGAAATAGAAGTAACTTGATTTCCACTACTGTATTTAATGAATCTGTTACCTAATAGGTTCATTTTCGGCGCATAATTGCTCTTCATACTGATGTTAATTTGGGGGATTGTTCTTTTCTCGACACCTGTCGTCACATGAAGGTAAATTTGTCATCGATGTTATAATTCTTCTGAAGGTCTACTTTGGTTGTCTGCTGAATCAAAATTTTGATACTCATACATAATGATAGACATGCAAGTATGTCCATTACGAGCTCGACTCAACTCCAGATGTATCGCCTGTGATGATGGGGCAAGCTAGTTTAGCTCCCCGAAAGCCACTGAAGGCTCATTATTGTTCAGAAGTAGAGCTCGGAGAACCACAATGGATTAATTGTGATATACGTTCATTTAGAATGGACATTTTAGGGCAATTTGGAGTTATAATGGCTGATCCACCGTGGGATATTCATATGGAATTGCCATATGGGACAATGGCTGATGATGAAATGCGCACTCTCAATGTTCCTGCATTACAGACTGATGGTCTAATATTTCTTTGGGTTACTGGGCGAGCAATGGAGCTTGGACGTGAATGGTATGCCACTTTTGCCTGTGATGATTTCATAATTTTAAAAAAAGATATCTTTCGTAAGATGGTCCTAAAATACCGAAGAGACACTGCACATGTTTATAATGTGCTAACAAATATCTCTAAGAAATGATAAAGAGCCATGTTCCCACTAAATTTGAGGTTGGCTACATGATTTATTATTATTATTATTATTATTAAAACTCTGTTCAGTTTGTTGCTAATCTAATGGAAGATCGAAAACAACTAAATCCTTAGCAATTATAACTGACGTTAGTTTTGGTCCTCTTCTTTAGTTCTACACAAAACCAAGAGACACGAGTAGTTTCATTTCTGAGTTTAACGTGACATTCTATATTTTATGTGAAGTGTAATATTTGTCAAAAAAAAATAAAGAACACGTTTTCTTTCGAACCTGTGTAAGGTTGGATGCACATAATGATGTAAAAACAACCCAACATGAGCCTTAATATTTTTAATTCTTATGGCAGATAACTAAATGACTACTGCGTTGAGCCCCACTTGACTCAGCTGAATGTTATTAATCTTTAAAAGTAATTATCAAATTTTGCTTTATTGGGTACATGTTTTGTACAGCAGTTACGGTAAGATTTTTAATCTGTCATAATCTATGGCAAAGGCATTAATGAGCATCTTATGAAAAGGATTCAGACTTCTACAGTTCTATAACTTGGAAGAATCTCAGCAAAACTTGTAATTCAGGGAATTTAAATCCATAATCTGTACAGAATGGAACATATGTCATGTAAGACTGCGAGTTCTTGCATTAAGTCATTGCCAGCTTGATTCAATACCTCAGTAAGCCTAGTATAGTGCTTAGGATGTAATTAACCGGATACCATTGCTTTTATATGATAAATGAACTGTTGCCATCTAATTCTCTTGAATTTATTTCCTCCTTGTAGTTTGGAACTTTGGGGATACAAGCGTGTCGAAGAGATCATCTGGGTGAAGACCAATCAACTTCAGCGAATTATCAGAACTGGTCGCACTGGCCATTGGCTCAACCATAGCAAGGAGCATTGCCTTGTTGGAGTGAAGGGCAACCCAGAAGTAAATAGGAATATTGATACTGATGTCATTGTTGCTGAAGTTCGAGAAACAAGTCGTAAACCAGATGAGGTGAGTAGACCTCCATTGTCCAATTAAGTAGAGCTCTGAGTAGTTTCTTGCATATGATCTCCTGCTCATTGTGGATTTCTACATCCTGATGATACTGACCTCCACGGTTCTGTTGTATGATGCGCTTGTATCATTTCATCCTCCAAATAACACCGACCCTGATATAAATTTTGCCAATAGAGTTGCATGATATTTTGCAGATGTACGCCATGCTAGAAAGGATAAGTCCAAGGACAAGAAAGCTGGAGTTGTTTGCTAGGATGCACAACGTACATGCTGGGTATGTTTCTTGTTAATCTTTATATCTTCTGTTAGAAGTATTGAAATTAGTTGTGCAATTGAAATAACTGAAGAGCATTTGCTATAGTTGCTCTACCTGGAGAGCATTCCTCATTTTTGCATTATACCTGTCTTCTGAACCTTCCATAGATTTTTCAGGAAAATCCCTATTCTAGATGATTCTCCTTTGATTCTATACTGGTTTACCTTTCCTTTCATTTGCCTTTCTTCAACCTGTGATTCAATGTCATTCATCTTTGCTTTATTTAATATGAATGCTTTGGCCATCTCTTTTTCATTGATGATTACAGACCTGTAATCTTAAAATACACGATCCTCAATTTGTTATGTAGTTTTAAAAAATCTCAAAAGCTTCTGAAAGGATATTTGATTATCTGTATATCGAATCACCTTGGTTATCAGGTGGATATCACTTGGTAATCAGTTGCAAGGAGTACGGTTGGTGGATGAAGGACTGCGAGCAAGATTTAAGGCTGCGTATCCTGATGTGGAGGTGCAGCCAGCATCACCACCAAGGGCAGCTCCAATGGAAGTGGAAGCTAGTGCTCCTCAAATGAGGACACCATTTGTCGAAGGTGAAACAAAATTATCAGGAAATCAATTTGCAGAGCCTGCTGGTTCAGCAGCGGCCTATCCATTTGAAGCAAAGCCTATGAATGTTGATGGAGAGATGATAAGCTAGTTAGCCGTTATGTAACATCATTATAATTTTGTTTAAGATTATATATAATCAATGCCTGCAACAGGTGAATAAACTTTAATTGAAGTAGCAAGTTTTTAGTCTTTGATGCCAGCTAATTGATTGTGTAATTTAAGCAGGATAATGACCTGAGAAATATAATATTGGCAACTAATGTTTTATAAAACTAAACATGGAATTTATTTTTATTGGGAGGGGGGAGAGAGAGAAAGTGGGAGCTACTAGTGGAGAGCGAAATTAAAACTCTTTTTTCTCTCTCTTAAATATTCATTTTCAACCACACGTATGCAATAAAATATTTTGCATAAATTTTTTCTACTTTTTAATTTCACATTTTTCAAAATTTCACTATTCAAAACATTGTTTTTGATAAATAATGGCTACTAAACAGGAAGTTGAGATTTGTCGTCAATTCAATTAATTATTGATACTTCATTTTAAACTAATTGGACGGACAATAAATTGAATAACATATTTCAACTCCCCCTACAGCAGCTTAGTGTGTGACAATCGCACGAGACGTCAAACTATGTGACAAAATAGAATTAGTTGGTCTAAATTGAGACGATTAAAGCATGGTAATCGACAAATTGAAGTATAATGAAATTGAATTAAAGTCTGCAAATGAAATTCGGTCAACAGGGTATCATTCCCTTTATGTCGGTCGAAATGTGACTCCTTGGAAAGGCCAAAAGAGAAAGAAAAAGGGAAATAAAGATTGAATGACAATACGAATCTGGAGAAGAATATATCCTTCAATGGTATCAAATAACACTTTCTACAAATCAAAGAATACAACAAAGTCGAAAACAAAAACATTAAAGAAACAATAACATGATATGATATGACATGATGATGGATCATGGCTACTATATAATTTATCTTGCTAGAAGTAGAAGTGATGCCAAAAATCCAATTAGTACTGACATTAAAATTGGGACTTTGAGCAATGGTGCAGAAGAAGCCTGTACTGGAATCGACCCAAAAACAGTAGGATAAGAGGGAGAAGGAGCAGATGTCGGCGAAACTGCAGCAGAAGATCCATTTCCAGACACAGTAATGTGTAATTTCTGTGATTTTTGACAGTGCCCATCAACTCCACTCGTCAAGTAAAACTCCCCAGGCGCACTTATATTGAAGAGGGAATTTCCATTATCCATGTACAAGATTGGATCTTTCAAGTTGCAGCTATTGTAGGATTCTTCTGTAACTTGTATGACAGAATCTTGACTTGGTGGGTACAAGAAAACTGCACAAACATCATCATCAGTAAATGATAAATCTAAATACGAAATACATTATACAAATGTTTGATCAACTTACAGAGGGAATCTCCAATCTTGAACACAAGGTTCTTGGACCATTTAGAGTAGACATTTGGATTTGATTCAGTGGGAATGCCCCAAGCATCTAAATCTCCAACTTGGTAAATTTTGCCATGGACACTGGATTGAATCAACACGAGAAACTGAAGAGCATACAAAACAAAGTATCTCGGAGTTCTAACTGTAGCCATATCTATTGCCTTCTCTGCCACTCTTTGCCTTTCGTCAAAATCTAGAGAGGGAGACCCTAAAGTTTAAGAGAAATATGGTTGGCCAGACAATGTCTAAAACCATTGCTCTGATTGGTAGAGATTAACAAGACAAGTGCGGAGTGAATTTACTATATGACCCTCATTTGAAAAGTTCTAGTTTTCATTCAAGAATTGAGCATGAGGGTACAGGGAGGGAATAAGTCAATTATTTGAATAACAATGACTCGTGGTATAGCTGGACAATCTAAAAAACTGGATGCAGCTCAACATGGGAGGAAAGTGATTTGTCATGTCATCAACTATCATGTGGAATCAATATTTAATATTAAGATTTGTAAAAAAATATTTCAACTTGATAATTCAAACCTTGTTCATTTCTAACCCGAAATTAAATGGATAATCCCATGTGGAAACATTGTTCGAGTATTTTGTTGTGCATCCGCCATAGAGACGGTGGCATGTTACAGCTTCACAATAATTCTGTTCACGGGTTATTTTAAAAGGTTGAAAATTTCGGGGTTTGATATTATATATATATTTTTTAATTTTTAAACTCCAAATGAAGGTGTTGGGATGTCCACATTCTCTTGTCAATATAGGCTCTTTGAAAAGGCCTAGCGTGAGATCTATTTGTGAATCTTTATACTAATCACATGAGATGTTTCATGTAGTAGACCATCTAAGTTACTCCTTGGAAACAATATTTTATCTCATTTATTAGTATGCTTTCAACTTTTTTTTCCCATCTAAATCCTACAAATCAAAATCAATGTTTTTCTCTCATCAGCAATTTTCAGTGAAAAAAAACGGGTGCGCATGTTAAGCAATTAATTAGATGATAACTGAATTGGTATAGTCCGGAGTCCTTGATTCCTTTGACAATTCATCATCTCTCGCGCCTCTCCACTGAGTTAGAAGAGACCTCTAGCTCTCGAATCTATCACGAGCTACCGCCAAAGCTTGGATCCGCCAATTTTTGCTTCGGTTATCCCAAATCATAGGGTAGTATAATCTCATTAGTTATACTAACAAGACATATAGATGGTGAAGGTGTCTCATTATCCCATTTCTTCATTCTGTTTTGAGGTTATGAATCCAAAATGCCTCTAAATATAGAAAGAAATTAATCAATTCTCAGTAGAATCTACAACCTCACAGTTCATAGACAAACAAGGCATAAAGGAGGTGAGGAACATATATAGCTCGTTTAGTTATCTTTTGATATGGTATCATGCCTTCTATTCAAATATATAAATTTTATATACAAGGATCTATAAGAAGGAAAACACACCTGGGCAATGTGGTTTCAACAATTTCTTCCCATTGCTGATGCTGAGGTTATTGTTCCTCAAACAACTCAAATTTCTTAAATCATAACTGACAACACACTCGGGTGGAAATATGAAAATGTTTGGTGCAAGAAAAAATGCAACCAAAGCAAACATGGAAACAACAATTCAAGAAATTACTGGTTACAATTTCTTACACTTTGTTGCAAAATGAACATGATACCAGAATATCTCTGATACCACTTGTTAGGATTGATATCACTTGTTGTGACACCAATCACCGGATTGAGATGTTGAAGTTATATGGCAAAATATGAAGTATTAGATAAAAAAAACAAAAGAATAAAAGAAGACAATAATATAACAGATGAATTAGAAGATTTTATTGTACCACAAATAATGAAGATGGAGAAATATTACAATGATCCTAAAAGCTAATAATCATATATCCCACACTTGTAAAATTGTATAGAAGACCCTATTATTTATANTGTTGCAAAATGAACATGATACCAGAATATCTCTGATACCACTTGTTAGGATTGATATCACTTGTTGTGACACCAATCACCGGATTGAGATGTTGAAGTTATATGGCAAAATATGAAGTATTAGATAAAAAAAACAAAAGAATAAAAGAAGACAATAATATAACAGATGAATTAGAAGATTTTATTGTACCACAAATAATGAAGATGGAGAAATATTACAATGATCCTAAAAGCTAATAATCATATATCCCACACTTGTAAAATTGTATAGAAGACCCTATTATTTATAAAGAACGTGAAAGGCGATGTTCAAACCATAATAGATGAGTTGTAGTTGAAGTAGAATGTCAAAAACGTGTTAAAACGCGAAATGGGCTTCAGCCGGATAACACTATCACTCGAGCGATAAGCTAGTGGCAAGTCCGTCGCTCAAGCATCAGGTGAGCGACCAAGTCTCGGGAGAAAACCTACATGTGTAGCTCGAGCGGCTAGCTAACGATAAGCTAGCGAAAATGCGACGAATTTTCTTCCCGGTCCATAATTTCAACATTTTCAAGTCTCATACCAATTCTCAACTCCCAATGGGCTTCCAAAATAGAACTTCAACTTGATATAGGACTCCAATAGCATTTCAAACTTGAATTCTACTTGACATCCACTTCAATTAGAATTCTTCAATACTTCAAACAAGGAATTCAGGTCACACCCAGATTCTAACAATCTCCACCTTGACATGAATTCCACCAAGAAATGAATTGGCTCATTCAACAATAACCAAAAATTAATTTCTCCGAAAAAACACAATACTTCACCTCTTCCAATGAATCCAAGAACTAGTCTTGTAGAATTATCTCAGATTCTAAAAAATCATAATGATTTTTAATTAATCAAAATGGAGTGTAACACACCCTAAAGCAGAATCAAACCCAAATGCTTTTACAGAAGGCCCCTTGCTAGATTGAACATCTTCTACTCCACTTAAAGCATGTTCAACAAAATCAGCATCTGCATAACTTTTTTCACAGGGTCCGTCTCTAACAACCGAATACAATAGCACCGCAGGTGAAGGTGGCAAATCGATATTATTCATATCTCCTAAACTTCACTGAACAGTATTCTTCAAATCTAACCCTTTATGAGCTCCTAAAGGCACTGTACCAAACTGAATGTCCACCACAGTATTGAATCTGTGTTAATTGACTCTTCTAGATTCTACCCTGTAAGATGTATAACTGAGACTTTTTCTGTCCCTTTAATACAATATGGGCACACTTACAAACCTTCAAACCTCCACCTGAATCAAGGATAAACAAAGATATAAGATTTTTCTTCAAATTCGGAACATGTCAAACGTGGCAAAGTGTTCTAATTGTTCCATCCAAAAGTTTCAATCTGACCATACCAATTCCAACAACCCGACAAGGTCCATTGTTATTCATAACCATGACACCTTTGGAAATAGTTTCATACGTAGCAAACAAATCCTTATTAGGACATATATAAAATACACATACCGTATCAAGAATTCAATCATCTTTCGGTTTAAACTCAATGTCAGAAATAGCTAAGAGATATCCATCACTTACAACATTATTCGCGAGGTCTGCTTCGCCTGAAGCTTGTAGTCATCCTTTCTTTATTCTACAATTTGTAGCAATCCTTCTTCATGTGCTCCTTCTTTTTGCAGTAGTTACAAATATGATTACTGAACTTAGACTTCAATCTACCCCTTCCAAAACCACTATGAGCAACCAGGTCATCTCCATCTCTAGCCTCGAAAATCAAATGATACACCTCCTCTATGGTTAGAGTATCACGATTGTACAAGATCGTGTCTCTAACTGAAGAAAACGAAGCGAGCAACAAACACAATATGATCAAGGCCAAATCTTCTTCATCATGCTCTACTTCTAAAGTTTCCAAATCAGCGACAATTTCTTTAAACATAGCCAGGTGATCTTCAAATGATCCTCTTTCTACCATTGGATGAGAGTATAAATGCTGTTTGAGGTTCAACTTACTTGTTAGTCTTTTAATCATATACAATTGCTCCAAGTTCAACCATAAAGAAGCAATTTAATTCTCCTTCAAAACTTCCTGAAGAATAGTATTTGATAGATGGAGATAAATGTGAAAAGTTATCCTTTTATCCTTCCGTAATTTTTCCTCTGCAGTCAAAGTTACTGACATCTTGTCAAGTTCCAGCAACGCATCATCCAAATCCAATGTGCGATTACTGCATCTATCTTTACCTGTCACAACGGAAATCTAGTGCTTTGATCCAAAAGTGGAATGACATACTTCATGGAAACCATCACGAACAAAAACTTTGAACAAATCAACACTACGCTATGCAGAACTGCTGAGCATGGGCTCTGATACCACTTGTTGTGACACCAATCACCAGATTAAGATGTTGAAGTTATATGACAAAATATAAAGTTTAGATCAAGAATAAAAGAACACAAGGATATGGCAGATGAATCTGGAGATTTTATTGCACCACAAATAATGAAGATGGAGAAATATTACAATGATACTAAAAGCTAGTAATCATATATCTCACACTTGTAAAATTGTATAGAAGGGCCTAATATTTATATAGAACATGTAGGGCGACGTCCAAATTCTAATAGATGAGTTATAGTTGAAGTAAAATGTCAAAAATGTGTTAAAAAGAGAAACGGGCTTGGGCTGGATAACACTGTCACTCGAGCAATAAGCTAGCGACAGGTCCGTCGCTCGAGCGCCAAACCAATGACCAAGTCTCGAGAGAAAATCTACAGGTGTTGCTCGAGTGGCCACTAGTAGTAGGCTAACGAAAATGCGGCGAATTTTCTTCCTAATCCACAATTTCAACCTCTTTAACTCCAATACAATTTTCAACTCTCAATCGGCTTCTAAAATAGAACTTCAACTTGACATAGGACTCCAATAACATTCCAAACTTGAATTCTCCTTGACGTGCACTTTAATTAGAATTTTTCAATATTTCGAACAAGGAATTCGAGTCACACCCAAATTCTAAAATACTTAGGCTCAGAAAGATGTGTTGGCATGTAGTAGCACTTAAAATTGATCGACATAGTATAAAATGTTCTATAATGCTCCATTCAAGTTTTTAAGTGCAGTCGTTCTATCTTCTTAAGTACAATTCAGCATCACTTAGAAGCTAGGTTTGGTAAGGAAATAGTAATCGCAGCCGCTTCTGTATAGGCAGTGGCTAAAAATTTAGCACAGACAGGACGCTTCAAAATCTGAAGAAATTCAACAACTTGAATCTGGCTCTTGGATCAAATCCATCTCAGCCATCCATTTGAATATTGTTTGGCTATAAATACTTGTTTAACTCATTATATATATATATATAGAGAGAGAGAGAGGGAGGGAGGAGAGAGAGAGAGAGAGAGAGATTGTATGATTTCATTTATAATTGTACAAAGTTCTTTTTGAATATAAAGAAGACATTTTTCCTTAACTGTTATTCTACATTTTTGTCATTATTTCTTAAGTTCGGCTGTAGTTCTTTATGTCAAATGGTTAAATTCGTGGGTTGAAGAGCCGAAACAACGTGTTTTTGTAAGGGCAAGAACTAGGCAATATTAAGAGCAGTGATGGTTTATGCCGTTGACAAAAACACTAAGCCTATCAAGTGGTGTCAAAGCATAGGTTACGCTTAACCATGAAAGTTACTGCAATGATGACCTTAGAGATGCTGTTGAAACTAGGATTGACAAGAGGAGGTGTGATGTTGCCTCCACTGGGAGAAAGTCGACAAAAAGAGACAAGAGCAAGGCTCGGGATACTGCTTCTATTGAAGAGAAACTAGTCTAGATTTTAGCTGGTGCTAATGAGCTTGTGGAGACCGATAAGTATAGTTTCTACATTTATTCTAGGTCCTAAATGATGATATTTTACTATTCTTTCATTAAAATACTATCTAATTTGTGTTATATTTCATTTTGTAGGTAAAACTCAATATTTAATAAAGAATTGGAGAAAAGAATGCAAAGATAATGGAAAGGGGGTCAATTGTATCAAATACAAAGTTCGAGGACTGAAATGAAAAAGTCAAAAGTTACGTCGAACCTCATGATGAAGATTTGAGAGTATTAAACGTCAATTGGATGAGAAAAGAAGTCAAAGGGATAAAATATAGTCCAAGTACTATCACATATCAACTTCCAGTCGAAAAAATTATGTTTTAGTTTTTTAGGCTTACATTGAGACCCTATTTTGTCATAGCAAGATTTAGAATTGGAAAAATTATATTTGAAAATGATTTATAGCCCTTCGAGTTAGCTTTTAATTCACTTTGAATCACCTCAATCGGATATCAAGAGAGAAAGTTATGATAAAAATACTGAGAGTTATTCACCTGTCAAAAATTAGGAGAGGCGCGCGCGAGAGAAAGCATCACCTGAGGCTGCCCGAACCCTCATAGTGTGTGCCCTAGATTTCACTAGGCGTGCTCCTCAAGGCTAAAAGGAAAATCCGATTTTCCTTATTTTTGTTTTTGCAACAATTCAATGCAATTTTTTTGATATCCTTGAATACCAAACTCGACCAGAACATGGAAGACCTCAATTGAACCTAAATTTCATTATATTCTATATATTTTGGAGGCGAAAAAAAAGGCACAATCGTCAACGAAGACAAATTGTACAAGTTTATTGAAGAATATTCATCATTTTTTAATATTCAAGCCAAAAAATTGGATTTATCCACTTTATTCATTATTTTTCGATCCAAGTGATGCCTTTTCATTATTTTTTGTATAGTTTAATAATTAGGATGGTTGGCTAAGTTTTTCATTGTATTAGATAAATGATGAATCATATTGTTTGTTTATTTTAATTCAAAACAACTAGTTTAGTATTTCTTGATTGGTTTTATATTCTCATTGAACATTTGATTGCTTGATCACCAA